>JANEHU010001833.1:0-57799 GCA_027563435.1 Nasonovia ribisnigri | reverse complement strand
AAGATGCTGTAGCCTTTTACCAAGAAAAAGGCATTTTACCACATAAACGAATCTGTTCGAACGATAACAAAGCGAAACTCTATTTTGGAAAACAAGTATTTTGGAAGTGCAATGTGAAAAGTTGTCAACAAAAGTTAACATGCGTGTTGCCAATTGATTTGTGAATAGTCGCATATCATTTTTGCAAGCTTTACGTTTCATGTTTTGTTGGACAGAGGAAATTACTTTAGTGAAATTTTGTGAAAAACACTTACAACTTAGTAATAATACAGTAAATGATTGGAATAATAATTTACGGGAAGTATGTGTTATAAGTTTGAGAGAAAAATAAAATAAAAAAAATTGGAGAAAAGAGAAAAATAGTGGAAATTGACGAAAGTTTGTTTCCTAAACGTAAAAATAATTGTGGAAGAGCACTCCCCCAGCAATGGATTTTCGGCGGAATATCCCGTGAAACAAAAGAGGTATTTTTAGTAGAAGTTCCTGACGGTAAATGTAAGTTGTGTCCCAAAAAAAAGATTTCGATAACAACATACGTAAGTTGCGGCCCGGTATTTTTCTGGTACCTACATACGTTAATTGCGTCCGACGGAAAATCCGTAAAACTAGCATTTATGTTTTTATTGATGGCTGGGTAATAAGGACTTGTATCAAAGGAGTATATCCGGTTCTCTATCAGCTACACTTTACTACAGTATTACATACGATGAACATATTATATTAGTTCACCGATAACCGTTCTATACGCGTGCACGTGGAGATTTTTGAAAATGAACTTGATAAATAGTGAAATAAATAATACAATGCACAGTGAAAAAAATAAACCATTAAAAGTGATTTCTGGTCATAAGTTTCGTTTTCACAAGTTTTTAATAAATGATGTTGAACTTTAGTGTTGCACCGTTATAACATGTAAGTGCTTTGTTAAATTAAATAGTCTTATTGATACTGAAATTGAAATTTTTAATGAACATAACCATAAGTAATTACCGGAAAATATTTTAACTAAACAAAAAATTAGTAACAATTTAAAAAGAAAAGCAGTCGATGACATGTTTATTAGAACATCAAAAATTTTAAATTCTGAACTGAAAAATGATGATATTGAAAATATAACTTCTGAAGATGTTTTATTAATAAAAAGAAATATGCATAATGCTCGATATTCAAAATTACCCAAATTACCAACTACATTAACACAAATTCACGAGACTGTAAAAATATGGAATTAAGACAATTAAAGGTGAAAACTTTTTGATAGTGAATAATAACGAGACAAATATATTAGGTTTCTCGACAGTTCGTAATTTGCAAGCTTTATGCAGTTTGAACACGATATTTGTAGACGGTACTTTCAAAAGTTGCCCGAAATTATTTTATCAACTCTTTACTATTCATGGTATGTTAAACAATAATTATATCCCACTTGTTTATTTTTTACTGCCATCAAAGTCAACTAATTGCTATACCGATGCATTTCAACCCAGCTCGAATGTATATCGATTTTGAAAAGGCAATACATACTGCTGCAAATGTTGTCTGGCCTTCTATTCTAGTAAAGGGGTGTAGATTCCAACTAGGACAAAGTTGGCACAGAAAGACTCAACAGTTGGGGCTTAGTACCGATTATAAAAAAAAAAAATACAGAAATAAGTAATTTTTTAAAACTCTTTTTTGGACTTCCTTTCTCAAATCCACAAGATATTGAAAACTGTTTTACTGAATACATTATGGCAATACAGCCACAAGATGCTCGAGTATTAGAATTCACAGACTATATATTAAATTCATATATAAAAAATGATGCTGACTTTCCACCAGAAATATGGTCAGAATTTTCATCATCGACTAACAATTGTGAATCTTTTCATAAAGAATTAAATAGTTCATTTAATTCTTCTCACCCTAATATTTTAAAAATATACAAATTGATACTTATATATACTTATATACGAAGTCAAGGCTCAAGAAATAGAATAACAATTGAAAAAGGATACCTAGGTACATTAAAAAAAAATAGAAGAATTAGAAACTAAAAAAATTACTCAAATTGAATTTGTGACGCAATTTGTCATTCAAATTTTTACCTAATTGTATATAGACTTATAAGTTATACAGATAATATTATAATTGATAAAGGACACAGTTGGCACAGAAAAATTCAACAGCTTGGTAGTACTGATAAAAATATGCAATTTAAAAAAATAATAAATAATTAATATCGTAATAAATATTAATAAAAAATTAATTACCAATATTTTTAACCGTACCAACATTATAACGGTAATGTTTACAGTCCAAAGTCTGATAAAATTGGAAGGAAAATATTGATTGCAATTTGGTAATACACATTTAATATAAAAATACCAGGGACGCAATTTACATATGCTCAAAAAATACACGGGACGCAAATTACATCAAAAAGGTACATTGGGACGCAACTTACAGTCACCCGTTCCTGATCGGTCTTCTGCTACTTTGATGTCAAAAATACATCAACGCATAGAGAAAGGGACGATAATTTACTCTGATTGCTGGCGGGCATATAATGCAATACAAGATAATGGCTATCAGCATTTCACAGTGAATCACAGCTATAATTTCGTTGATCCAAGTACACATGCTCACACACATGGAATATAAAGACTTTGGGGATCGGCGAAATGGAGAAACAAACGTCATAGAGGTACAGCGAGACACCATTTAGAATCCTACTTGGTGGAATTTATGTGGCTGAATACTAATCATAATGAAGACAAGTACAACGTTTTACTTAATAGTATTGCAAAACAATGGCCACCACAAATCGATTTTTAAATTTTTACTAAATTTTATTTTATTCTATAAATTTTAATCATAATTTTTGATTATTATATTTGACATATTATTATCATATTATCAATAAATACATTGACTTTTAGCTTTAGGTAGATTTGTTTTATTATAAACATATTAAAAATATGTTGCGTAAAATAATATGCGTTCGAAATCAAGGTAGTCGCTACGAGTCGGCGGTAGGCGCGATAACGCACAAGTGCCAAATACTGTAATATATTCATTCTAATTTAGATATTAATAGTCAGATAATAGTTGATTGCCTGGGTTTATTTTATTTATTTTCATGGAGATCCCAATACGTGATCCTTTTCAATTAATACTAGAAGAGGAAATTGTTACATGTTTGCATATAAATTGTTACATAATAAACATCTAATTATATTAACACAATTTTTATTATTTTTGTTTCTTATTCTATTTTAAATAGCTTGTATTATCATACCCACAAATTATTCAATATAATGTTCAATTAAAAATTCACAATTATGTATACATATAATATTATATGTAACAAAATAATAAATATAAATATATTATTAGTCCTTAGTTTATTATTTAAAATAGGATACCAAAGATTGCCGTGAATTTTTTTTTTGCGGTTGTGGTGTAGATTCTAATCAAATACAAATATATTTATCTAAAATATGAACATTAAAAGTAAAAATCATTTAATCTGTCATCCGTTCTCGTTATTTCATAAGTATACAACGAATAATATCATTGACAGCATGAGCATGATTTAAGTATACAGTACAGATATTTTTAATTTATTTATAAATGTATTCAGTGTTTACATAATAGTTCCTTATTCTCTTAACTTATTGAATTTCAATCTGATTACATTCAAAATAAATAATAGATAACTACCTTAATTTTCATAATATAAACTTAATATTATTTTTGAGTAAATTTTTACCATCATGTAAAACGGAATTCTGATGGATAAAACAATAATATTTACAGGAAGATAAATTAATGACAACAATTTTTAAGGAAATAGACAAAAAATAAAAATATCTATATTGTTACAGTAGCTTTTAATTACACTTAAAAAGAAAAACAAAATATAAACGATTAAGTTGACACAATATGTCTGATAATAACACCAAATTCATATATTTGTGACACCATTTAAGAATTCAAAGGTAGTGATTAGTCACTAACCAGCAAGGTTTTTATAAGTTTTTTCTATGACAAATAAATATCAAGAATTTGCACAACTTCAATTTTAAAACTACTTAATGCTAAAATTGGTACATTTGAACTGGTACATAACTTGTTTGTTATTGTCATTGAATGACACTGAAACAAGATTCAAAAGTATTGAACTCAGAACATATTGTAATATTGAATACAATAGCCGTGCTTCAAGATTAACTAGACTAAATATATAGTTTTATTTACTTCATTATACAAATTGATAGATATAAATGTAATATTATTAACATTTTACATAATATTAAATTATAATATGCACTTCTGTATATATACTTAAACCTGATTCATTATCTTGAAAATACGTCCAGTGTCTACAGTCAACTTACAACTCAAGCTCTAAATACACAAAAGCTTCATTATAAGTCCCACACATGTTAAGAAAATTCACTAGACAAAAATATTAAGTCACGTAAGGCATAAAGAACTACAAACACTTAATAATAATTATAACAGTATATGAATATCAATAATTTTAAATAATTTTATTAGCAAACACACTTACATGAATACAGCACTAATACACTAATTGACATCCTACTAAAACGATTAACTAAACTATAACAAGCTTGCCTTAATATAAATATTAATTAGATTTTCTTATTTAAAGGTGCTAAGGTATGATTATTACAAGATGAAAATTATTTTTGTTTCAAATAAATTAGTGTTATAAGGCATTTTTTATAATATTCAATAATAATATGCTAACACATGTTAAAAACTTAAAAACGACAATTTTAGTAAATTAATTTTTTCCATTGGTTACATTATTTGGTCAGCTTTATAATATCGGGATTGTGTATTATAAACACGCCAATTAAAATAATGGTAAAAAACTGGATACATTTAAGAAAATAATAATAACTAATATACAAATATTTAAAATAATAATAGTTCTAATGATCATAATACAATCACAATAATATAAAACAGTTAGACTTAATCCTATGCAAATAAACTGATTACTTTTACTAGAAAACACTATAATGTATTCTTAGACACCATTTTATAGTCGAATCTTATTACATTGCACAAAGGATCCATCGCCTGTTTAAAACTAATATACATATTTATATTCACATTGTACAATAATATAATATAAGTTTCCACAATGTGATAAATTAATTTAATAATTCTCCAATACAATAAATTGTAAAAAAGTGATCCGTTTAAATACCAATACAGTTAACAAAATATTGATTATTGGTAAAAATTAACCAAAAGAAACAAAAATAAATATTTGCATAAAATGCAATGAAAAAAAATTCTACTAAAATGTACCAACAATGAAATTGGTTTTGGTTGACATTAGGATGATATATACTATGATTTAAAATTGCTTGTAACTGTTATTAATTAAACTAAACAAAAATAATACTATTACATTTCATAGATTTAGTAAAATATTGCTTTAAATACATAAGTAGCCATAAAACAGGTTATTACAGATGTTCAAGAATAATGTTACTCTAATACATAACATTCTAATCAAGCTTTTGTCCCTTCCCCCCCCCCTTACACACCTTAATTAATAATAAAATAAATACCAAATGTTATTGAAAAGACAAAAAGAATAATATAAGAGGAGCAAACTTAAAAATCACAACATTCAACTTTTAATTATTTTGGACTTCAGATGATGTAAAAGAATAAATTTCCTAATACATGTATCAATACGAGATCTCATAATGTATTTCAGAATATATAGTCATCATAAGTACTAAAATTAGTTTTTTTTATTGAGAATATAATTAGATACCAAATTTGAGTAAAACGTAAGACACTAATTTCTATTAATATTTTTTTGTATTTATGCAAATACCTATTTAAACAGTAGCAACGTATTAAAAAAAAAAAAATTGAAAATTATCTTGAAACTTAATAAGTTTTTAAATAATCAACTATTTATTGAAAAGTGCTTGTCTGATTGTACACAAATTGTATTTTAAGTCTATTAAAATCACCAAGCATAAGTTATTTGATAAAAAATCTAATAGATTTTTGTGCAAATTATACTTTGTTTCATATACGAGTAACCTCTGATGGCGGGCTTCTGCAAACAGCAATATCTATGGGTATGGCTAATGTGTTGAGTGCCATACTTACGATAGTTAATTATTCAAACAACCTGCATTTTGCTCAGGTATAGCAATATTTTGGCTGCGATCAATTATCAAAAACTAATGCTGACATAAAAAACCAATTTAATTGAGTGGGTTTGGTCTGACAGAACTTACAAAAATCATTTACAGCCTATGATTACTCTTATATGAGATGGAGAATACCTAAACTATTATTATTAGGATAACCAAGTAAAAATTCTTAATTTATGTAACAAATAAAAAAATTCAACTAAAGGAAAACATTTTTTATTTAACAAGTTGTCAGTGAATGGAATTCTAAGAATTAACACTTTCAACCATTGTATTTTTAATGATTTCCCCTAAATTTTCTGTTTCTAAATTGAAACTATCCGAATCCAATGTACTTGGAATATTTGGAATACCAAGTGAATCAGTACTTTCAATATTTTGTAAGCTATATGGTTGCAATAAATCTGTAAATGTTTCGGGCTTATTGTCTATTATAGACAATCCTCTAGGTCTATCTTGTGATAAAGGCACAAACGCAGATGGAAATGGCTGATACGGTTCATATAAAGTGTGCGAATTATTTAGCTGATAATTGCTCAGTGTATTGTTTTCTGAGGCAATGTTATTACTATCATAAACAGGTAAAAATGAATGATAATTATAGTCATTTAAATTGTGTTCATAGTGTTGCGGTTGATAATATGGTTGTATGTGTCTGGAATCATGATAGGAAAAATTAGATATAAGTGGTGATGTCATGGCTAGCTTATTACAGTGTTCCTCTTCTTGTGCTTCTCTTTTTTTGATTTCAAGTCTCATTATGGTGTGAATGAAATGTTTTCGAACTCTTGTTGGGTTAAATTCTATGCGACCAACAGAATTTCCACAGCCATCTACTGTGCATCCACATGGAAAATTCATTCTATCAACCTAAGTCACAAAATATGATACAGTTAGATAACTTTATAATTAATTTTTACTATTTAAACTAAAATATAGCATAGTAAATGGCAAATTTATTTTTCCCGTGCTTATTAGCCAATTCTATTGCCATTCAAAATACATTGACCAAAAGTAAAATACGGGTAGAAAATATGTGGCTAGATTTCACAGTACAATGTTCCAATCTTCTTATCACAAAATTAATTTCTTATTTAGAATACATTTTTTTGTTTGGTTCTTACTTGACATGTTATGCCTGCTTGAAAACAAGCACATGTATCTGGGTCACAAAAACCACGACACAAGCATCCACAGAATTCTCGTGATAGTCTTATACTCTTGCAGTCGTCCTTTTCTGAAGAATCGATTTTGTCAACACCAGCTGCCTTCAATAGAGCACGTCTTTGTCGTGTAGGTACGGGCTAAATATAAATAAAAATTTTATTTTGTTGTGAATCATATATAATAAGATTAACTTACTTGTAAAAAACTAGCATTGCTATCTGAATCCATATCGGCATCAGACTCAGAGTAAACATCTGCTGCTCCTACATCGCTATCACTGTCATCACTATTTGTACCAGAAACCTCGGATTGACTTAGTTGAATTAAGTTTCGACGTATTCTTCTCTGTTCCGCCATATATTCAGGTAGAGAAAACACTCGTGATGCACTATGAACTCTTGTCATGCCAAGAGTAGAACCACCCTAACAAAAATAATTTGCTTGATAAATAATTTTTAAATCATAAATACAACACAAGTTCAAAATCAATAAATAATTTAATGAAATTAAATATATTAAAACATTATATGTTTTTAATTTATAATTAAAAAATTATTACCTGAGAAGGAACGCAAGTAAATCCTTGAACTCGGGGAAAATAAAAGACTGTTACATTTGCAAAATTTATATTTTTGCGTCTCTTCACTGTTGTAACATCAGATGAAGGAACGCCATAATTGAGGGGTTTATTGCGTTTTAAAATGCCTTTAACAATTCCGTAATTATTCCTTATGTCTAATGGTCCTGTGTCAAGAATAGAATCTGAAAATTTTGGCTTCAACACTTCCATTGCTGACAAAAATTCATTCGAAGTTCTTTGCAAATCTTCAAAACTGGATTCTTGGTTCAATGTAAAATCAGTTTTGTATGATGTACTTGATGTTGAAACTGCTACATCTAAGCTAGTACTATTCTTATCTTCTGCTAATTCAGATCCAAATCCAGAGTCGCTTCCATCATATCGTTCTTGTATACAATCAACTTCTAAGTCATTCTGAATGCTAGTAAATCCACTGAATATTTTATCATCAATTTTATTTGAATACAAGTTAATGCTGTTAAGCACTTCATTTGTTTTGTCATCGATAGACACTTTAGTAGTACATAACTTTTTTACAGGAGAGTCAAAATAATAGCTATTACTTCTTTTGAAAGGCGTTAAATTGCTTATAGCATCTGTTTGCTCACTCAAAAAGCAAGTATAATCATTTGAGTATGTTGACATGCTTTGGCTATTTTGAGAAGTTTCGTCTTTACTAATTTCTTCAATTGAAAAACCTCGTTTCTTATTAGTTGTACAAATATTATTTACATCTGAATAAGTTGTTTCATTTGTACTTGAATGAACTTGAGTTTCACTAGAGGTGATAAAAGTTGAAGTCGAAGAGGGTAAACAC
Source organism: Nasonovia ribisnigri (assembly GCA_027563435.1). NCBI lineage: Eukaryota > Metazoa > Arthropoda > Insecta > Hemiptera > Aphididae > Nasonovia > Nasonovia ribisnigri. Next base: position 49,029 of record JANEHU010001833.1, on the reverse strand, counting down.
ATATTCAGATTTATAACATCACCATTGTAAGGCTTTATATTGCTATCAATGCTTGGTTTGTCATCAGAATTAGTGCTGAATTCGTCAGATTTCATATTAATTAATATATTTTGAGCTATACATTCTGAATCTGATAATGATTTTTGGGTATCTACTAGGCAGTCAGATATAGTTTTTGAAGCTGTAGATATTTCTTCATTATAAACTTGATCAATGTTTGCAACATTTATATCCTTAGTATCAACATGACAATCATCATTATAATATTTTACATTGTGAGATTTAGCGTTGGCGTTTGCAGGTTCATTAGTAGTTGGTGACAATATAGAGACTTCATCAGATTCCTTTGTTATTAAAAATTCCATTGCAATAGTTAAATACCTGCAAAAAAATATACCACTATATTAAAAATAGTTTCTAAATATTTTAAATACAAGTACTGACAATTTTTTAAAACCATTAAGTAGTTGTATAATAATTGCAATCAAAATAATAATTTACTTATTATACATTTTTCAATTTTAACTTATTATTTGTAAAACAAATTTATAAATATGTAGCACTATAATTTAATTTGAACAAACAAAATATGTAGCATATTTAACTAAAATTGATTGGGTAATTATTATAAAGAGTATATTCATAACAAGTAGGTACCCAATGAGAAAACTATAAAGCAATTTAAAAACCTAAATTGTGGTTATTATAAGAAGGAGCAGACTGCTACTTTTTGTAGTATAAAGAGATGTGTGACTGAGATCACTAGTTTTAAATGATAATAATTGACTCAGAGTATTTGACATTGATTCATTATTTATTATATTATAATATTGTTGATGCATGGTGAATCAAGTATTCAATTTCAAACCAAAAACAACTTGAATTCCATAACTTAAATATTGAACTCAAATAAAAATGTAATTCTAATTTTGTAAGGATAGGTTACTAATGCATATTTTTAAATGTAAGTAAATTAATTTTGCCTATCATTTTTAATTTTATACAAAAGTGATCATATTTATTATTTATAAAACCCTATTCGGTTTTGTTTTTAGTTTTTATATTTGGAATTACTATGTATAGGTAGTATGGAATTAGTGAACTATATTACTATTCAGTTTAATTCTAACACTACTAAATTAATATATAAGTTTATACAAATTGAATTTAAATAAACTAAAAACCATACTAATTACTAATACAAATAACACAATACTATATTCATAAAAAGATCTTGGTGAAGTCGCACTGCTGCATAGTAGTTATCGAGTTTTTCTACTTTGTTAATGAGTAGGTTGCTATAGAATGTGTTAAATATGAATCCAATAAAAAAATAAGATTATAAACAAAAAATGATTCAGAGCAGAAACTGTTTGTCAGCCTATATTTCAAAGGATATTTAACTATTTATTTATATTGCTATTAGTAGTTTATTTATCCATTAGTGATACAGTGGGTACCTAATTGTTGCTAAAAACAAATTGTATATCTTTGAATATAATATAGAATTGAATCTCTATTTCCCTTGGTCACGCAATAACTTGAGAACGCCTATACCAATTTGGCTGATTTATTTTCTGTTGTGTTTGTAATTGGCAGAACAAGGTTTGTATTAAAGAAAATCCACCGTTAAAGCAGAAAAACTGGATTGTAAAATTTACTACAGTGGTGTCATCTGTCCAGCAAAGCAATAAACTAAATAATAATATATTTTTGTTTATTGCTGTTGAATATAATTTAAGACCCGTATATTATATTTGATCAAAACCATATACCTTAGTAAAAATGGTATTCCATCAACAAACATCGATATTTTATTATTTTTTTTTCAAATACCAATGGTACAAAATAATATTATAATTTATAAAAAAACGCTTAAAATTGTATTATTTTTGAAAACATAAAAAGTTTAGGATTAAAATATTGAAATGCAACCTGTGGAATATAACCTACTATTTTTCAAAAAAATTTATCAAATTTAGAACAGGACGGGGAACAGGATTATTATTCTCGTACTGTATTTTTCTGCATAAAATTATTACATTGGCACCAAGCGTCTTAAAGAATGAAACATAATAGACCTTAATCATATTATGCTACAGTGTCAACTGTCAAGCCGCTGATTATCGTGTTAATAACAATTTTATCTTAGAAGAGAAAACACCATTGACACCATGTTATACAACTGCACTCATTTAGTCATCGACAGTACAATGCTTGGAAACCAACTTAAACTGAAACAAATTTGTTGAATGTTTTAAAGATATATGCAGAGTAACACCATTTAAAAAGCTAATGGAGCACAATCATAAAAATACAACTATAATATTATGTACCAACTTCCAATTGACCAAATTAACCAAATGTGACATGATTAAATGATTGATCCAATTTAAAAATGTACTATATAAATATAATATTATAGATACTATTATGGGAATTATTGAAGGCATGAGGAAACAATTTGAAAAAAAAAATCAAATATAATATACTTATTATGAGTTAGCGTGTTTGTTACGTACCTATTAAGTTATAGATTTATGGACTTGAATTGACTTTCAAAAATATCTCCTTATGTACATGGATTAAAGCTTAAAAAAATGAATGAAGATATTACTACTATGGACAGTTTACAATCAGAATAATTAAACTTTTCTTTAAGTTGGAATGAAATTTAAAAATCGTATAAATATGATTCTATGTATACAGTATGATCACGATAAGTGGAAACATTCAATAACTTTATATACTTCAATTCTGCTTTTTTGGTTAACTAATTAACATTATTATACACATTTTCAAATAATTAGACTATTTTGGTGACGGTTAATTGTACACAAGCACGCAATAACTTTTTTTTTTAAATGGCATGATCCATTTTTAACCACAAATTATTTTTTTTGTATTTTTTAATGAATTTTAGTGGTTGAATTTCTTTTCTAAATTAAAAAATGACCGAGTTATAACAATTTGATTTTATATTATTTGTACGGGTACCTATTGTCTGAATTCTAACTGGTACCTATGCCAGAATGATATTATTTATACACTACAATTATAATACAATTACTGAGATAAGTTTAATAAAGATAAACACAATAGGTAAACAATAATTTCATAAATTGGATCAGTTATTTTTATTTTTATTATTATTAACTACGTATTTTATACGTTGTAATTAATTCTTATAATGGTCCGCCTAATATAATCATAACATTTTAAATCAAAATTGTATAGCAATATTATCGACTGAACAGGACAAATAAACGGGGTTTGAAATTGACAGAGCCAACTTAAATAGTGGGCAGTTGAAAAGAATAAAAGTAGGTGCTGCAGTTCCACAAACATGTACCGTCGACGACAACTAATAAGTTGGAATGTTACCTGGACGATATTGGCGTAATATATTCTCCTTTTAGCGCGGAAAGTCAAACTTTTTCCCGGTACATTTTCAAACGGTAGTGGCAGCGCGAGTGAGCGGGCTTGCGCGTTTGGCAGACGTGACGCAAAAAAAAAAAGTCAAGCGACGACCGACACGTCCAAAGGGCGCTGCCGTGTGTGTTGTTGAGGAGGACGAGGAGAAATACTACTACTACGACGACGATGACGACGACGACGACGACGACGACGACAACGACGGCCGCCGACGGCGTAACAGAGCACACTGGCGCGCGTTGGACGTCACACTGCGGACGACGGCAACGGCAGTACGGTATTTATCGTGACGGATAAAACTAATAATAAAAGATAAAAATGAATAATAATAATCTAGTTACTGGATGGCGATATGTATTTTAAAGACCGCCGGACGACGAATAAAAATAATAATACTAAACTTACTAGAAATTAAATGTCGAAGGCGGACGAACGACGATTATCGTGTGTAACAAATACTGGTTCGTCGTCGTCGCTGTTGACTGTTGTCAGTTTATTTTTTCTTTCCATTATTTCCCCCTTCGCCGTTTTACTACACTCACACCCGTTCACGGACGCACACGTACACAACGGGTGCACGCTCACGCACGCACACAACGACGGCTGATAATCTCGGCGGCTGTAGTGGTGGCGGCGGCGGCGGTACGAATAATAATAATAGTAATAATAATTGTCGCCGGGGCCAACGTATACACGCAAACGCACGCACGTACGAACGCACAAGCACACATAAGGCGCGTGCACGCACGCACTGACGTACACAGCCGCACAGAAACCGTGAATAATAATAATACTGTACCTACACCCGCTACCCGCGTGCCTTACGGACTACGTCATCAAAACGACGGCGGCTTCAACAGCATTACATATTATTGTAGTAATAATATTACAATATAGGTACAACGCATAACAGAGGTAGGACGATAATATATTAAGAGGATTCAACAAATCACACGCAATACCCAAAAAAATATAGCCCAAATAATATAAACAGAAAAAATGTATAGGTAGATGTGATAATTGATAATTTATAACAATAATTATTTTCACAATTATGCTCCAATTCTTTCTTTCTTTAATTCATTATTGACATTGGTCATTGACTGTTTTACATTAATAAGCGAGAAAGATTTATATTATAAGAAAAAAAACAAATTAATAAGGAAAAACGTAATAAATGTAGTAAAATATACAAATGTAAAAAAGGTGGGCAAGTGGGTATCGCTCTGCTGTAAGTACAAGTGGGTCACTGCAATGAATAGTGTTAAATTTGAATTCAATGATATAATACAATATCATTGTAAACGAAAAACGATTCTGATTTCTGAGGGAAGACGGTTAGTCAGCCTACTCAGCTTGCTATGATATATTAATATTACTTAGTTTATTTGATGGTATTATTGTGAATAAATTGCTTATTTATTTATCTATTTATTTTTATTTATTCTTATTTTAAATTTTCAATCCTTAACTATATAAGTTAAACATTTTTATCTAAAAAATAATTTTTAAATTAAGTTTAATAAAATTTGATACATTTTGTTTAAATTTGAACTTTAAATATTAAATGCTTATAACAAAACCTGTGCCTATGTATTTTAAATATTTTTCAACTGCCTTGTATTAGATTTTCACGCTTTTTTACCCAACAAATAAAAATTGGAAATTAAAAATGTCCGTACACAGCTCGAAACGAGTCAAAATGTTGTGAACATTTTATCAAGTATAGGAATTTATGAAATAAGCATATGGTGTATGTAATTTCAAGTATCTACAGTTTTTGAATTACAACAAAATAAGAAAATCGTTATATGAGAAATCGAGTGAATATCCAATGTTGTAAAAATTTAATTTGACTTTGAGGTAGACATTTTGAAAAAGGTAGGAAAACTTATGAGGAATATTGAATTAAATTTTAAGATCTTAGATTTAGATAAAAAATTTTATGAATTTTTAACTTAAAATCATTTGCAAATATTCGTGATTTTTACGTATTTTGTGAAAAAATTGAACTTTAAATGCTTATAAAAAAAAATTGTGACTATCGATTTTTAATATTTTTTTAATGATATCGTAATAATATAATATTAGGAGCCTTGTATTAAATTTTAAGCTTTTTTACTCAACAAATAAAATTTTATTGATATTCATAGAAAAAATCTAAAAACATTAGAAACTAAAAATGTCCGTAAACAGTTCAAAACAAATCAAAATATTTTGAAAATTGTATCATGTATTCGTGTATAGAAAATGCTAATATAAACATTCAGTGAAAATTTCATGTATCTGTGGTAATTTTTTTTTAGAGTTACACCAAAAACCAAAATCGATTTTGTCAAAAACCGATTATGCGTATAAATGTCAGTTTTTCCTGAATTTTTCTTTTGTTTTTCCCTGCATATTTGAAAACTATTGGGAATTCTCCCGAATGCACCAACTAAATACACTTTCCTATCGATCAAGATACTGTTGAAGGAAATAGAAGCAGTTTTACTGCACCAAACGATGTTAAGACAAATACACATTGTAAAAATAACACTTTCATCGCTCCGCTCAGAATCTAAATTAAACACATTCAAATTACTTTAAATTGTTTTTATTTAGATACCTTCTTAATGCTCATGTCATAAATTGTATTATGAACAGTGCCTTGTAGTCTTAAATAACATGAATGTGGCCTAATGGCTCCATAATATTCGTTTCCGGCACCAACAGTAGTACCTACTACTACTGAGTAATAAAATATAATAATAAGTGTACCTACTAGGTAATGGGTATACCATATACGAAGGGCCCAGGCCCTGGGCCTCGCGTTGGAAAAGAGTGGTAAATTTTTTTTAAAAATAACGAAGTTGGTTCAACGTAAAAATATTGAAATATCCATAATACAATATTATGATAATCGCAACACATCAGCCATAGTGATGCGGGTAGCAGACAGCAGCCACCGACCGTCTTTTTCGTCGAATTGTTGAATTGTTATTACTAATTACTTATTAGCAGGGTTGGGATTTTATAGCATTTGCATATTTCTTATGAGATGTTTAAGAAATAGCAGAGTAAGCTAAAAATGTGTTTCATGATACACAGAACTCAAATTAAAAATTTTATTTTGCATATATTTGCATATTTTGCGATTTTTTAGTTTTTAGTGCTTATTTTGGACTTTTTTTGTAATTTTACCTATTTTTAAATCAAAATCGGTTATATTTTATAAAATTATATTTAAGTAAACGTGTTTTTAGATTTTTGTCAATTTACAAATTATCAAGTACAATCTCGATCTCAATCGGCGATAATAATATATTATATAATATGGTATAATATTACGATAAATTCATATTATTTGGTTCTAATTTTAAACTTTTGTTATCTGTAGATTTCGTTGGTTTTTTTTTCTTGATGTTTACTGCGATTAATAATCGCCGATTATTTACGAACGAACGTTTAATGTGTTGTAAACTCAAATAATTTTATTCAGTCCACATTCGTCTCATGTCATTGTACTCGTTTCGTAAGTTACGTGTTACGTTGCATTTTCGTCTTTTGGTTAAATTCGTTGTAATTTTATTTTAAAATGCCAAAAGTTAAATCATCTCTTACGTGTAAACTAAAAAGTATTGTATCTGAGTACGGTGAAGAAGTGTTTAAAGTTGACGAATGTGTTTTATTTTGTCAATTATGTGAATGTAAAGTTAGCAGTGAAAAAAAATTTAACATAACTCAGCATTTAAAAACAGATAAACATATTCAAGCTACAAAGCGCCATAAAAATAAAATTGAAAAAAAACAACAGTTTCTTACGAGCTACCAAAAAAAAAACTCCTTTAATGTTGATTTATGTAAAGCATTTATAGCAGCGAACATCCCTTTAAATAAATTATCTAATTCAATATTTCGAAAATTTCTTGAAACATACATTAAAAATCCGATTCCAGATCAAACCACGTTAAGAAAATTATATGTGGATGATATATATAACGAGACTATGGAAAACATTCGGTCTAAATTATCTTCTAAGCGAATATGGGTCAGCATCGATGAAACAACCGACGTCGAAGGACGCTACATAGCAAATGTGATTGTCGGGAGTCTTGAAACCGATCGCCAAGGTGTTGTATTTTTACTTCATACTGAAGAACTTGAAAAAACAAATTTTTCTACTATCAGTCAGCTATTCAACAAGTCAATGGGTATATTGTGGCCGAACGGAGTACAACATGAACATGTTCTTTTATTTGTATCAGACGCCGCACCATATATGGTGAAGGCTGGGACGGCTCTCCAAGTTTTCTATTCTAAAATGCTACACGTGACGTGTGCTGCCCATGGTTTGCATAGAGTAGCAGAACACGTTAGATCTCATTTCAATTCAGTGGATAAGTTAATAGCAAGTGTTAAACAAGTATTTCAAAAAGCTCCAAGTCGTATACAATTATTTAAAAATGAACTTCCTGGAGTACACTTGCCGCCAGAACCAATTATTACGCGTTGGGGAACCTGGATTAATGCAGCTGCCTATTATTGCGAGAATATACAAGCTGTTCGTCATATTATTGGATTACTCGACCAAGAAGATGCGATTAGTATTCAAAAAGCAAAAAAATGTTTAGACAAACCTAATCTTGAAAATAACTTGGCATACATAAAATCAAATTTTTCTGTTTTATCTGTAGCCATTGATAAATTGCAAGGAAAATGTCTGTCTTTAGCCACTTCATTAAATATTATTGAGAATATCGAAGAAACATTTAAAACACTAAATGGTGAACATGGTAAACCAATAAATCTCAAATTAAAAAACGTATTTGAAAAAAATAAAGGTTTGTCTAAATTAAAACAAATTTCAAATATCTTGGATGGTGAAGAAAATAAAAATATTGGTGAATTACTTGGTGAACTTACATGTAATGATATTGTTTATTTCAAATATGCACCAATTGTATCAGTGGACGTCGAACGCTCATTTTCGACATACAAAACTTTGTTGGCAGACAACCGCCGTAAGTTCAAATTCGAAAATCTGGCCAAGCATTTAATAATTCAATGTAACACTCAAGGAAAACATTTTAAATCGCTTACTTTTTATTTAAAATGTTTGAAGATTATTAATTGGGTAATTTTTTACAGCGCTTCAGGATTCTGATCAAAGTGACTATCAGACATCAGAGTGAATGATTTCAAAACTTAAGTAACAACCTATAATAATTTGTAAGTGAAAAATTTCTTAATTAATAAATTTCCTTTTTTTTGCATATTTTGTTGTTTTTATTGCATATTTTTAGCGCATATTTAGCGATATTTAAGGTCATATTATAGCGCATATTTATGCAATTTTAAGTGCTATAAAATCCCAACCCTGCTTATTAGTAATAGATAATAATAGATTTAAAACGTCTCCGTCAGAAAAACATTGATAATAATAAATAATATTTATTGAGCAGATAGTAGGTAAACAGATTTTATTAATAGTAGCTTTTTACTTTTTCATATGTACGTTTAGCGTTTGCTGTTGACATCGGTTGTATCTAATACAATAATATTAAAATTAGAAGTCGATTACGTAATAAATATCGAAAATTTAAAAGTGGTGGTGTAAATGGAACCTTAAGATTACTAAAGAACATCAAAATGAACGTCAAAAAAATCTTTATTCAAATTTTTTAAAAAATACCAAAATTATACTTTAACCGGTAAACAGACATCCCCCCTTGTGTGATTTTGGTGCAGTATTACATTTCCCCCCTGTAAATTTTTTGATGCGGACATTTTCCCCCAATTTTTTTTGAAAGGTTACTATATTATAATATTCTATTATTTATTATTGAATATGAAATTAATATTTTATTGTTATTAATATTTCCATATATTTTCATAAATATAATAAATTATAAATGTATATCTTCGATCAACTGAACAATAATAATATAATTTTAAATAAATACAATTGGTACCAAATACTTTGAGAATTATGATAATAACAACATTGAATATTAATGTCGACAAATACTAATTCAATAGCTTGAATCATGGATTGTTCAAAGTCAATATCTATAGTTTTTAGTTTCAACTCAGGCAACTTACTTTTTAGTTTTGTTAAAAGTTCAACGTAGATTTCTTTAGTTTTTCTTTGTAATAAAACATAAACACATGGAACTGATGTGTTTTTAATAGATGCATGGATTATGTATACTTGGTAAAATTCTTTAGGACAAGTAAAAAATTATATTATATAATTATATACTATTATATTTTATTTAGACAATCTTTTATTTAGAATTATATTATTATTATTTTTTTTTATTACTATTTCAGTTGATAATAGGCAAAAAATAATAATTTTATATTCAATAATAATTAATAAATAATAGAATATTATAAAAAAGTAACCTTAAAAAAAAAATGGTGGTAAATGTCCGCATCAAAAAATTTACGGGGGGGAAATGTCCTACTGCCCCGAAAACATGTGGGGGGGGGGGGTAATGTCAGCCATTCACTATAACCGATAGTAGTCAAATTGAAAGTCAAATAAATGTGAATCTCTAATTGATGAGCGATAGTGACGATGCTAATTCTGAAAAAGTAGAAGTTCAATTCATACTAGTGATTGTGATGAATATGAAAATTTGCAACTAGTATCAGACGATTTACGACCGAAAGAAGACTTGATGTCTTGGCAGAAAAGTACATTTAGAAGAAAACAATAACGACGATCCAGGTAACTGGCCACAAAATATTAATAATAAATTTATTTAGTTAAAAATCCACCTTCAAATATTATAAAGCAATATTCTACTTGATTAGTAACGACACATCGCAAAAATTACCCACCTAATAATGTACAGGACTATTTTAGACAATCTTTATTTATTCTATTTATTGATTCAATTATTATGTCTATAAAAGATCAAATTTCTAATGAAAAATGAAAAATATTTGTATTATTATTTGAAAAAAAAAAATATGTGGACCGTCAATGAAGACACTTGAAGTTATCAGTCAAGTGTATCTTTTCTAGACAACATTGAAGAACAAGCTTTATCGTGGTATGAATTATGGCAAAATAAACCACTCGAAAATGACATGGAACTGATTAATATTCTTGATTATAAAACATTTTAGCCAGCTGTATGGCTGTTTAAATTGCTATTAACACTAAAAATATTTTACACCTAGTGAACTACATTTCTGTGGGCGTGCCTGCTTCTCTGTATCTAAAATGTAAGGTTGATTGTTAGAAATGTCCAAAGTAATAACTAGGTATTTCCATTTTTCATTTTTCAATAGGGTCGTATAATTCTGATGTACAAGGTACAACAATAACCACGAGTATCTAATAATGTCGATAAAATGTAGATACTATGGTCAAAAGCAAACACATGGAATTATGAAAATGAATTTGAATATTTTAGAATTAATACATTTCACATTTGAGTTTTATTGATGTTGGTACCTATCTCATTTGTAGTTATAATTATGTTAATACTTTTAAGTAAATAGCATCGAAGTATTAATCAACATTTTAACTGTAGTTTCCACTAATCACAGGTGACAATTCGACCACACCAAATTTTTTTAATTTATTTTAGTAAAATATAATCCTCCTGTACATCCATATTATAAATGTATAACAATATATGAGTAAATATATATTTCGAAATTGTGTTACGCAGGTACCTAAAATTTTTATCTTCTTAAATAAAAGTATATTTGTTTTGAGATTGTCAGAAAAATATGCATGTAATATAAATATATTTATACTTGGATAAATATTTTTCTGCAAAGTAAAAGGGTATTCAATTTAATCTTTATATTTAAATTAGTGGAAAGTTTTTTTGTCTTCATTTGTATAGTTCAGCTTGTGCAACATGTTCATCAATCTTCAGTGAATAAAACTCAACTAGTTTATAGAACTACGTTTCTTTTTCAATATTAGTTAATGTAGAAACGTTAAAGAAACATTTAAAATTTAATTAAATAGTACTTATTATTAACTAATTAATTAATTAATTGTAAAATTAATATCTATTCGTAAACGTGAATCACAGGAAGACCAAATGCAAAAAAATTAAATTTAAAAAAATGTATATCAAATTTCGTTATAATATATTTTTCATCCATAAAAGTTCTTAGTGACTTGGATATTGGCTGAGTAATGATTATAATTAATAATTATCACTTCATAAAAATACTCCACTGTAATCTATATTTCGTATAAGGTAGGTAGTTAACTACATAATATGTCTTTTATTAGTATCGATGTTTATTTTTAATTTAGATGCTTAATATATGATCATTGTCGATTAGGTATATATTTTTAAAAAATTGTTCTCTTTTCTATTTTGCTATTTCTGTTACACCTTATATATATTAATATCTATACTATGATAATAATATACTGTATAATATAGGCTTTATAAATATACAAAAGTAGTAGTAACCAAGTATCATTGTACCAACTAAGCATAAAAAACTGCTTCTACAAAAACTTAGATTATTACTCCCAAGCAAAGTATATCCCTTGCCCTTGTAGTGCCGTACTGTACACAATTATATTGAAAATGAAAACATATTAAGTAGGTAGGTACCTTGTCAGAAAATAAAGAACAACGTTTTAAAAATATTTATATTATTTTAAATCATAAAATCAACTTGATACGTATATTCTAAATTTCGTTAAGAGTCTTGACAAATAATTTTGAAATGTTAAATTGTTTTCTTTTCAAAGTTCCAATCACTTCATTGATTAATAACCATTGATAAGAATCGGAGTATCGGACTCGTATACCTCCAAGGCCTCCGAGATGAACAATGATAATTGATGATAATATGACGTCAATAAAAATGAATATTATTATATAATAATATATTAATATACATTATACTAGCGTTTACCTGACTATAGCAATTTAAATGAGGTCTTAGAAGACCACATTGTGAGTATAATATATGTTATACCGTTTATCAAATCCATAAGAAATGTGTCACATAATATTATACGACGTTCAGTAAACTGACTTCGAACAATATAATATAGACCAGGCGCGTGTATCGTTACGTATACGGCCATTGGCTGCAGCTTGCAGTAGTAGTGTAGTACTAGTACACCTTTACATAATATTATAAATTATACGATTCGACTATGGGATCGTCGTTGCAGCTCTCAACAGACAAATATATTATTTTTTTACCTTGTTTTTTATATAGATTATTATTATTATTGTATGTTATAGATCGTGTCGATCCTTTTTCTTCTCGGGTCGTTGCTCTGCGTCGTAGTTTCTATATACACTATACCGTTTCACGATTGAGAGTAGAGGGGGTACATCAACCCACTATCTACTGCATAAATATATTATGTATATATTATATACACGACACACGTGTATGGTGTATAGGTAGGTATATATTTTCTATTTATATATAAATACCTAATACCTACACTAGTATATTAATAAATAATGATATAGTATACACGTTAGGTATTAGGTATAGCAACTAGCAAGACTATGACCGTACTACGCGTGCGTTCTGTTCGTCCGGTATTAGCTCGGTGAGTCAACCTGTGCGGCCGAAGGCACGTGTCGTTTTGGGAAATTCTGAGGAATATGCTACGGAAACTGGTCATAATATGATCGTGAAGAATATTGGAATTTTCATTATTTTTATTTTGTTTTAATAACATCATTATAATAGCATTCAGTGCAATATTCGCTATAGTCTATAAGTATATACATTTAACAAAATACTTAAAGTAATTTTATTATAAAATTGGAAAGTAAATAATATGCTTTGCATACTATATTTAAATTATATATAATTCTAGCTAGTAACTATACTGCAGTCACGACAATTGGTATATAATCACAAAACATATTCTTATAAAATGAATAATATAATTATTGTTTTAGAACTAGGTACGTCTAACTTCAGTTGTCAAAAACAATTTTAATACAATAATATAATGTCATTTATACGTATACTTAAATGCAACTATAAGTAGATAAATATATTATAAATATTATTATATTATTTTGGATAGGTAAGTGTTAACTTCAAGCGCCTACTAAGAACTATAGTTATAACTAGGGCTGGGATTTATATGTAATAAAAAACCAAAAATATGTAGTATAAAATAAAAAATATAGTATAAAATAAAAAAATTTAAAAAAATACAATAAATTGATGTTTAATCAATTGTAAGGGAAACAATGACAAACCATATATTGTTTTAAATTTTCAAAATTAAATGAACGGCGATTTGGTCTTAACACTGACTTATACCTACTAAAGGAGCGTTCTACATCACAAGATGTTATCGGTGCATACTTCATCGCTGTTATTTCACTAGGTGAAAGATTGAGCTCCATCGTGTCTTCATCCACAATACCACAAAGAATGTTTCTTATACATTTAATGGTCTTCAGTCCCGAATTTTTGTTTAAAACGACGTTCATTTTATTCTTTAATAATTCTGCTGTTGGGCCCTCTGATTCATTAATTTTTGAAATTGATAAATCAATAATTTGTATGCTTTCACTCAACGGAATCTTGGTGTTTTCTAATTTTGAAATTGATTCACCCAAAAAACTAAAATTAGACACAATATATGATAGAGCAGACTTTATATTAGGTCTCTCAAAAATTTCTTTTCCCTTGGAAATTGATGCTGCATGTTCAGAATCCAACATAGATACTATATTTTTAATTTCATCATAAAATTTGGAATAATAGTTTACGGCTTCTAACCATGTCCCCCACCTTGTTATAATTGGCTCTGGAGGAAGCGGGATGTTTGGATAGTTATTTTTGAATATTTCAATTCTACTTGGAGCTTTTAGAAATATTCGTTTAGTTGTTGAAATTAATAAATCAACATCGGGGTATTGACATCTGACAGTTTCAGCTACTCGATGTAAGGCATGAGCCAAACAAGTTAAGTGAATCATTTTCGGATACAAAACTTCTAAAGCATTTGCCGCCTTAATCATATACGGAGCTGCGTCTGTCACAAATAGTAAAACTTGTTCATGCTGTATGTTATTGGGCCAAATTAAACTCATTGAATCGTTGAACAATTGTACTATTGTTTTATAGTTACATTTTTCTAAATTTTCACACGTTAAAAGAATTGGCTCAGAAGGCTCGGAATTCAGTTTACCTACAATAACATTTCCAACATACCTGCCTTCAACGTCAGTAGATTCATCAATAGAAACCCAAATAGGACCATTTTGAATTAAATCACAAATTTTAAGTAATGTTTCTTCGTAAATAGTTGAAACATAATTTTTTCTAAGAGTACTACGGTCTGGCATAGATTTACCTATGTTTTTTTCTAAAAATTCTTTGAAATGTGGATTATCTAATTTAGCAAGAGGTATATCTGCCTTAATCATTGCACGACATAATTCTATATTAAAACTACATATTTTACTTGAAGATGATGTAAGAAATTGCTGCTTTGATTGTACTTGTTTTTTTACTAATCGTTCTTTGTTAGATTTATGTTTTGAGATATGTTGAGTTATCTGAAATTTTTGAGTAGTTGAAACACTTATATCACACGCATTGCAGTAAAGTACATTATTATCACTCGAAAAAGTTTCGTTAGGAAAATCACGGATAACATTTGAAATTTTAGTTGAAATAGATCGAGCTACTTTAGGCATTATATTTACTAATTTATTATTAAGTCTTTAGTTTTAAATTATAATTTATGTTTTCACAACCACGCGAACACAAGAACTGATAGTCTGTTAGGTACTGTTGTAAATTCGTAAATTTATTTTGTCAAATAATTGTATAACATAAAGTATAATCTAACATCATTAAGTATGGTTATCGAACAGAAACAGATAAGATAAACTAAAATCAAGTTATTAATATTATTTATTTTAAACCTACTTATTTCCTATATGCATTATACACTTACAATTTTCTGAATACCGTTATCGAAATAAAAATGTAAAATATTACTAAACCACTGAAATTGTCAAAATTTACGAAATATGTAAATAAAAACGAAAATTTTACAAAGTATGTATTTATGACGAAATATGTAAAAATATGTAAAATAAAATATGTCTTATTTTATTGCAAATCACGTGAAACGAATTTATCATTTGCAATAATTAATTTATCGTGTTTCACTAAAAATATGTATTTACATACATAGTTATAACTATATGAATGTGATATAATATTAAAAGTTATCTAAAATATAACTAAATAATAAGAAAATTTGTTTACTTTTAAAGTAGGAGTGCCTTTAGGTAAGGCTTCTGAAGTGAAATTGTTCATGTCAATTAAATATTTATATCTTATCACACATTTTTATTATAAATATTTACTGATAATATTTTTTTCAAAATAAATTGAATTTTCACTATCACGTCGAAACTTGAACATAGCATAGGTATACCTATTATCATTTTATAGAATTTTGACGACAAATTGATAAAATATTGATTTGGCCAAGGTGTATTTTATGCATGGTAGGGTGTATAGAAAAACCAAGAGAAATAAATAGAATCCTGAAAGACTGGTGTGTTTAACCGGTGGAAAAAGGAATGTCCAAAAAAACATCTTATAAATTATTAAACCACCATTTTTTCTGAATGATATTTTGCTCTACGGTTAATGTTCCCGAAATAAAAAATTTTAAAAATGTTCTTACGAGGAGCTACAGTGGCGTATTTTCTATATTATATGTTATACCTATAGCTAAAATATAGATATTACTTACATTCTAATCCATCAATAATTATTTTTTCCGCACGATAAAAATAGTATTTACGCAAATCATGCCTTTATCGCACTTAACCGTTGTTACATTGTTATAACAATATACGTATATGTGTATAAATTATATACTATTACTAACTATCTTCGCTACGATACTGATTAACTGATTAACTGATTTGTATTTTACACCAATATCACAGCGCGCTTATGACAAGCGCGGATCTAGAACATATTTACGGGGGGAGGGGCCATCTTAAATAAAATTTCAGCCTAAGTCTGATAAAAACATTGTATACATACTATGTAAGCTAATAGGCAAATATTATTATTTAAATCCCAGTTTATCAGTACAATAAAATAATTAGATAAGTAATATAAATAGTTTAATTAATAATGATACGTAATAGATATAATAGAAAATTCACCAGTCTACGGGGGGGGCATGGCCCCTTGCCCCCCCCCCCTTGGATCCACGCCTGGCTTGTGATATTATTATTATCATTATCGCTTGTATACACGTAAATCGTTGTAATCGCAGAGTCGCGTTATTCGCGTGCTATCGGCCGGTATCTTCCATTTTCAAATATCCATAAAATTAGTGGGTTTTATTGTAAATTATATAACAAGGGGATTATTCTCCCCTTTCAAAAAAGCTAAGCATGCCACTAAAGACGTCTGGTGCCACGGGCTTTTACTCAGTTTTCAAATCTATTAACTGGATGAATTAATCTTCAACAAATCTAAATACCAGTTAAATATATAATTTAGATGATGAAATTGATAAGATTGATATCAAAGGTACCTATTATACTACCTATGCTAAAGGAAAAAGATAGGTTGGCATTTTAACATCTGCTGCATGTAGAAACATTTTAACTGCAGTAAAATGTTTGCATACTTACCTTTAAATATTGTTTAAAAAAAAATTTAAATTTATTCATATAAGTTTTTATTTATATTAACACGTCTAAAAGTATAAAAATATTCATACCCTATTCTACCCCTGTGTATTGTTTTCTATGCTTTTGTTAGTAAAGTAAGACATATTTCAATTATATATACAAACTAATGGGTTAACTTTAAGTTCAATAATACATTTTAATAATTTAATTGTCATCTTATCTAAACCTGAGCTATATCATACATACAATTATTAACTATGTTGATAACATCTATGTTTTATATGTTTTCAAGATTTGTCTACAGTTATTTTTATATTTTTTGTACTGTAGGGCTAATTTAGTATTATTTAGATTTTTGAGATATTTTAGAGATAAGAGCTGTTGGCGGGTGAGAATACCTAACAGGCCAGTTGACATCCATTCTTTTAATCGAAAATTTTTAGAAGTGGTTCATTTATCGATATAAGTAGAAATTATTTTCTGAAACTCAGAATAAAGCTCATTCGCGTTGCTTCTATTGTACACTTCGGTTCATTTTTCCTTATATAGGAATTTTTAACTTTATCATGATCAATGAGAAAAACCAATTTTTTTTATTTGTCAAAAAGGTGTTTATAGGTATGGAGACCCAAGTTGTGAAATTATCAATTATATCTGTCTATAATATACCAGCATTTATCTGAGTAATTAAGTGTTCTTCATTTTGGACGAATTGGTCAAGACATGGGCTGTAGCCCATTTGCGCCCAAGAGCAGCCCATTTGCGCCCAAAATAAAAAACTTAACACCCTGATTTATAGCCCAAATGCGCCCATTTTGCATGCAACGTTGCCGTTGTTGTTTAAAAATATACAATCCTATGTAAAATCAAAATTAAAAAAAAACTAATAATTTTAAAAATAATGTTAAACACTAAACAGTATACATATTATATATATAAATATTATTTATATTGCATTAAATTATAAATTTCAAATAGAAACATTTTTACGTAAAATCAAAATAATTAATGAATACAATTACAATAATATCACATATACATCTAAATTTTAAATATTATTAATTATCCATTAAATTAAATTTATATAGAACCAAAATAAATAATACATATTAGTTGTCACTGTTGCCAGTTGTCGTTTAAGATTGTTTAAAAATATTAAATCCTACGTCAAAAATAATCAAAATTAATAATATAGGTACATAGTCAATAATAAGAATGTTAATAATACAAAAAATAATTAAATAATAATAATATTAAAATAATAATACAGTTATTATAAATCGATTCCCCGAAATTTATAAGAAATTTTTTTTAAGTATTCTATTTTATTTAAGTGTTTTCCTCTGTACTCATTCCACGCTTCATAAGTAAGTTGTATTTTTTCTTTTTCCTCTTTACGTCGTGGTTTAATTTTACCCTTCTTGATTTCATTTATTTTTAGATGTGATTCTACTTGTATAAGTTTTAAATTTTCAATTACTCTAGTCAGTGGAGGATGAGGTGAATAAAATTGGGAGTTAAAGTGCTTGTGAAATGATTCAGCGCAATTTGTGGTGTGAGGTGCGTCTGTTGGAGGTTCAGCCCAAATTGATGGTGGAAATGGACATCCTTTAATGATATTATAGTTATTAAATACATAATCAGAAAATTCGGATAAATTTGTCAAATTGAAATCTGGAGTTAAGTTTTGTAAATAAAAATAAGCATCTACGATCAAATATTATTTTAGATTTTATAGTTACACGCCAATATACTCAATAAATGGCAACGTTGCACGATTTTCACCTGATCTGAATCGGGCGCATATGGGCTATGATTTGGGGCGCAAATGGGCTACGATAAATGGGTTCGAGCGCAAATGGGTTGCGCCGAAGACATGAGTGTATTTGCCCTTTGGGTAACCAAGTATATAAGTTTATGAAAGACGCAAACCTGTTTTCCGATAATAAATTGAGATAATCATTATTTAATGTGTTGTCTCCAACTATATTAATATTTATATCTCCGATAACAACAGTGAAATAATTTTTTTATTTTATTTTACAACTTAATGAATCGTATTATATAAAACATTAATATCAGTTGAGAGTGATCTATAAATATTAAATACATAATAAAATAATTGTCATACCTAAACTAGTAAAAGTAATATAACGATATAACGATATTGGTTTCAACAAAAATATTTACATTATAAATTATAATTATATCAAACATAAACGAAATACGATCATTTTGGTTTCTTTTTACTGTGGAGTAGAATAAATTATATCCTTCAATAGTAAAAACATTTTGATTCATAGGATTGTACCAAGTTTTAGTCAATAAAATTACATCTATTTTATCACCATCTGGATCATTTTCTAAAAATAGTGTTAGTTCATAAAAGTTGGAATTCACATACCTAATATTACATCACAGAATATTTACCTACGTGTTGTTTATATAGTTATTAACATACCAAAATTCTGTAAAAGATTCAAAGTAGTTTGTTTTGTAACTAAGATATCCGTTTATATTTAAATAATTCTCTATTTATTATGAGAGATTAAATTTGTACAAATTAAAATATTAAAAAATAGAAATTACCCTAATTTAGATAAGGAGTACTCATCATTTATAATAACGGCTTTGTTTTTCTCATTTTGTTTTAATAAAAATGTTCGGATCTCTAAACCAAACATATTTGTACCCTGTACCCATCGCGAGCAAAAGCTCTAGTTTTAAAAATTAATTTTTATTGAATTGTGTAAGACTATCGTTAATGTATATTTTCTCATCATTCCAGTTTGAGTTTACTACTTGGTCCGTCAATTTGGATTTTTTGACATGATCCATCATAGTTTTCTTGCTATGAATTGATAGCAACCTACCATTATTTTCCTGGAACTATTTGTAACTTTCGAATGAACACGGAATGCTGTTGCTAAGGAAATTTTTGCTCCTACTGCTGCCGCCATTGATTCCACTGTTTTAACACAGTCTTAGTTGTTGACCTTCGGGACACCCACGATTTCCACCAAATTTTTTATCGCTTTTTGCTCAAATACGTTCATTCGTTTGTCTAATAAGGCAACTTCATATTTAGTTTACAATTTTCTTTTTTCAGAAATAAATTTAACTATAAAAATAACTATAAAATTTTTCACTCATAAAGTTTACAGATTTAACTAGATTATTAATAGTTTCATTATTTACATTATTTGTGTCCGTATGATTTGAGATTGAAGCTAGTAAGACAATGCTTTTTCAGTATCCATTTAACACAACACCAGTTTTGTTTGGCTGTTTTGGACATTTTTCTAAAAGCAGACTACCTTAGCGCAGCGCGCCTTATCCGAAGTGTAGTACTGCATTACATTTGGAACAATTTAGGTTGTCGCCTTTAAAATTAAGGTTTAAAAATTACAGTATTATAAGGACCTATATTTGCTCTAGAATTTTTTATAATGGTGGACCATTCAGACGGAGCAAGATAGTCTTCTTTTTAATATTTTTGTCGAAGCATGCATGCACAGAATCAACTGGCATGTATGTATGACCTGGTAATGAATAATTTATGGTTAAACTCTTAATATTTGTTGAACTGGAAAGAAAATAATGCAACATTGATAGCATAAAATGATTTTTATTTTGCCCAAGGCAACTATCACAATAAACAGCAATTTCTTGGATCAGACCTGTATCATCAATACTTTTTAAATAGTTATATAAAATAGAACAAATTTCATTAGCTCCTCGCTGACCATCAACTTCAGACCATAAATAACAGTGAACAGCTTTGGTTTTACTTTCATAAATGCTGATATTATAGTAATCCATTTTTCTTGAGTATAATAATAACATGCTGTCAACCCATGGTGTATTTAACATATGGAGTAAGATAGAGGTGGCAGTTCCTATCTCAACAATGTAACTGTTTGAAGCTCAATCGTCGGTCATTCACCCCAGTCTGTGTCATTTGATGCATATTTATCCATTAGATTGCAGTAGATCACATTCCATCACATTTTATTTTGACACTTTAAGCTAGGTGTATTTATAAATACACTTTGGCTTAAAGCTTTATCGACCTTTGCGACATTCTATTTCAAATTATCTGAACTTTGTTTGCGAACAAACTAGACCACAGGTTCTCAAAGTGGGCGATAACGCCCCTCTTTGGGCGTTCATAGTCTTCAGGGGGGGGGGGGCTGTATAAGACCCGAAGAAATGTTGGGGGCGTTGAAGCAGACTAGAGGGGCAATACTGATTAAAAAGTATTATGTGCTTTTAAACTTCAAATCAAACTAAATTCCTATACTACATGTTCTCATAATTGATTTTACGTGTGTCATAGCCCGCATGTTGGAATATATATTATACAAAATATATACCAGCACATTTCGTTATCTCCTTTATTTAAGAAATTTTATTGCTCTGTTGCAGTAGTCGATTGGCGATTATGATCGTTGATAATTAGCGCTGATAACTTTATATTTTGTGTCGTTACTCGGAATAGTCATAGTGTTTAGTATCAACTCCGGTGTCGAGTTGTGCTGACTGAACACGTTTTATTTTCTATTCATTATATTTTCTCGCACAATCGGTATCAAGTTTTTAAATAGAATTTATTTAACGTTTTTTTGAAGCCAAGACCATGCCGAAAGTAATTAAGAAAAACCGACAATACAGTGCGGTCGTGCGGATTATATTAAATACGGATTTATCAAAAACCCAACAAATCCATCGGCACCCATGTGCCTTATTTGTCAAAAAATATTTTCAAATGAAGCGATGAAGCTTACACGATAATTTTAATAAAATCCACTCAGGTAAGAAGACAAAGGTATTTCAAGACTTTGAAAAGAAGTACGTAGCTCAGCCGACAGAATCAAAACTGTTTTTGGCGGCTTCCAAGCAAGACGATGACGGACTTCATGCTTCGTACAATATTTCTTTGTTAATTGCTAAATCAGGCAAACCACACAGTATTGGGGAAGATTTAATTTTACCGACAGTAAAAGAAGTTATAACCATTGTGTTCCATAAACCATCGAAAGATGATTTACGAAAAATTCCTTTGAGCAACAGCTCTGTATAAAGGCGAATTGATGAGATGGCTGAAAACATCGAAGAATCACTATGCAATTATCTGAAGACTTGTCAATTTTCTATTCAGTTGGATGAGTCCACTTTACCAACTAACGATCACCGTTGTTGTCATATGTGAGATTTATAAAAAATGAAAAAAAAGTCAAGAATTTGTAAAAAATGTAGGGACAGATACAAAAGGAGAAACTTGCCTCACAGAAGGTAGATTTATCCTTTTTTGGAACATGAATATCTATATTATATTCAGTGTTCCATCTTTTTTTTAAAAACACCACTAGTAACAACAGGTAAAACATTTTTTGATTTACAATCTTTTTTATAAACCCTGTAAACATGATCTAAGCATTGGAAATTGTTACAAATATAATTGTTATTGCTTGAATTTCTGCAGTTGTGTGATGGAACAGCTGGCAACTTTTTAATAAATTTATCTACATATTCTATTTGATTATGTGGGGTTTTATTTTTGGATGGTTGCTTACCTCTATTATCAAGTTTGGAAGAAAATAAGTCAGACTTGTTATCTTAGTATATCTTAGCAGCTTTTCAGAGACATTTAATGTGCTCACCATAAATTGCCTACAAACTTTTATTTGCACATTGGCAATACCAACAGAGTAACTATGAGTACATGAAAGATTATTTACTTGAGATACATAATTATTTTTAACATCTTGCATAGGTACTCTTGAACTTAGTAAATTATCTATTTTTCTGTTATGATCCAATCCATTCCAATATCTAAAAATAATTACCAACCTCTCCTCAGTTATGGTAAAAATTCTTATTTAAACATTTTTTATTCAAACAAGGATTTGTTTTCATTTTTTTTTTGTGTGCAACTAGCCCAATAATGTTATTTTGCTTGATTTTTTTTATAGAATTGCCCTTTTTTTGTTTAATTTATTAACACCACAATCATCATTCATTCTCTTTTTTTTTTTACCAACAATTTCCACTTTCAGACTTTATTAATTTACAAGAATTAAAACACACTCATTAGATATATTATTAATATTATCATTGTTATCATTGTTATCATTTTCTACAAGAGATTCAATAGAAACTGGCACATAAGAGTCATAAATGTTGAAATTGCTAATATTATCAACAAAACTATTATTACTATTAAAATTAATTTCATCAATATTTACATTGTCATCTAACATAACAAATTGTTCAATGCTTTCAATGTTCAAATCAAAACTATCATTTTCATGTTCATTTAATGTTTCACTGTTGTCAGGATCATTAACTGTTATATTTGAATTATTACTTATATTACTTGCAATTTGTGTTAGCATTTTCTTACTTCTTGAATTACTCTTACTGAGATTTTTACAATTACTATTAATACTATACAAGATTTAATGATGACTGAGTATGCTTGCCATTATGACATGAAAACACAGAAAAGATGAAATCTATTTAATTTATTTTGTAGTGAAATTGTGAACTGATCTATGAAGTAAGAAAAGAAGTAACTACAAACCTTGTTAACATAATATTTTATAATAAATATTTTAATGAACCGACGTTTAGATCAATCAACCTTAACATTAAATGATGTTGATAAAATTCACTGTGTAAAATATGCCGAACTTTAATTTGGTATAAAATGTGTGGTATATGCCATTTCTACGTTTTAAAATTAAAGTTTTATTTTGTAGATTGGGCGTCTGTGTAATATAATTGTTATGATGAAATGCTGAGTCTACGGTTATGAACGACCTTTTTACAGATTATGCTCACAATTTTTCTGAAAATGTTGATATCAAAAAGTCGATTTTTGGTGGATTACGCCCTTTCTACAAAAATCCGTCGAATTATGCAGTATTGCAAATATCAAAATTTCAAATACTAAGTTAAACATTTTAGAAATTTGGAAAACGTAGAATAATATATTTTAGTGTATTATACATTTAATACATAAGTTATAGGAAATCATTATACTATTTCAATTTTCAGTAATTAGTTATGTTTTTCTTTCATTGTAGTTTTTCCGTACCTAAGTAGATACATAATATTTAGTAATTATGAAGTTTTGACTGTAACAATAATTAATTTAATGTTAAAAATTTATAAATATTGTTCATTTACATAAAGCTTTTTATGTTAAAACTTAAAAGTAAGCAATAAATAATTTAGATTTGTTAATAAATAATTTATAAATGTTATTATTACCAATGTTATTTTTTCTTAACCTGAAACTTAGAAATATTAACCATGGATTTTAGCTTTAAATACAACATTAAGAAGTGCTTCTAAAAATATTACTTGATTAGTTAAAAATTAAATTTTTTTGATTTTTAAGCTAAAATTGTTCAAAAAATTTGTGGTAAATAATTTATTGGTCAATTCTGGTAATTTCCCTGAAATTTCCTGAAATTGGTGTTTCCCCTAATGTTAAAAAGTTAAGATCCGGCCCTGATCATGTCCTATATATATGTCAACTGTTTTTTTTAAAATTAATACAGATTGTAAATTTCATTTAAAAATATTTAAAAAAAAAATATTCAAATATTCTGAGCAACGTGATGAATGTATTTATTTTATTATAATGTGTTTGTTTGTTTTTATTTTATTTTATTATTTATGTCACCATCGTTTGGGACAGTAAAACTGCTTCGGTTTTCTGCTAAAATTTTTATTTTTAAATCTAAAATTTGAAAATTTAATACAAGATTTTCATAAGTTTGTCTACTTTTTTCAAAAAAAAAATTGGTCTACTAAGAAGTCAAATTAAATTTTTATGAGCGTTTGAAGTTCTAATTTTTCAAAGATTGGATATTCACTCGATTTCTCATACAACGATTTTCTTATTTTGTTGTTATACAAAACCTATTACCCGTAAATTTCCATCAAATGCTTATTTACTCATTAACTTTACATGATAAAATTTAAAAAATAATTCGACTCATTTGAGCTGTTTATGGACATATTCTGTTAACAATTTTGTTCGTTTTTTTTCTATAAATTTCAATAAAATTGTATTCGTTGAGTCAAAAAGCTTGAAACATATACCAGGCTTCTGATATATTTTTACAATATTTAGGTAAAAATACCTAAAAACACAAATTCTTTTTTATAAGCATTTCAAGTTTGATTTTTGACATTATTTATCAAATTTAAAATTTAAAAATGTTTTTGTAGTTAAAAATTGATAAAATGTTCAACATTTATAACTAAGGATTGAAAATTTAAAATAAGGCTCCATGTTAGTAAGTTATTCTGTAACCAAAAAATCTCAAAAATATAAAAACTTTTAAATTTTGAAAAAATTTCTTATTAAATAACCAAGAATGACGATTTTAGTTATTTTGTTGTAATTTTATAATTTTAATTTAACTTACCGGCTACTGTATTAATAATAAGAAATAACAATATAAATATAATATAAAATATAGACACTGACAAACCGTCTCAGCTCAGAAACGTTATTCGTATACAATGATATTATATCATTTAATTCAAATTTAATAAAATCCATTAAACAGTGACCCAATTGTAACCTACTGTACAACAGAGCGATATCCACTTTCCAGCTTTTCCTTTTGTTTTTCCTTGCACTTTTGAAAACTATTGGAGATTTTAAATGTTGACTTCCCAAATGCACCAACTAGATTCACTTTTCCATCCAACAAGATACTGTTGAAGAAAATCGAAGAGTTTTACAGCCCCAAACGGTGATGACAGACACAAAAATAAAAAAAAACACACATCATAGTAAAATCAATACATTTATAGTTCCTCTCCGAAACTAAAATAATTAGCCAACATATATTTTGCAAGATTTGCAGTTATGACAATCAAATTACAGACAAGATGTTTTTATACATAGAAAACAAACACTTTATACATTTCTTATTAATTAAATTATTTTTTTTAATACTATAATACCTAATAAACATATTAAAATGCAAGAGCTATAATAATTGCAAAAAGGCAAAAAAACAAGCATTTACCTAAAAAAACAAATTTGTTTATTTGGAATCAGAATGACGTGAAACGAATTTATGTATAAATTGGGCAAATGGTGGTTGTCAAAATTTGAACTGTGCGCTGTATTTTTAATATTTTTCAACTACTATTGTAGCAATATATCAGGAGCCTTGTATTTTCACACATTTTGATCCAACAAATAAAATTTTATTAATATTTATAGAAAAAATAACTAAAAAAAATTACATAGACAGCTTGAAACGGGTCAAAGTGTTTTGAAAATGTTATCAAGTATAGGAATTGATAAAAAATTATATGATATAAATTTCAAGTGTGTATGGTTATTCGTTTTTGAATTCCAACAAAAAAATATAATCGCTATACATGAGAAATCGAGTGAATATCCAATGTTGTAAAAATTTGAACTTTAAACGCTCATAAAAATTTAAATGGACTTTCTTATAGACATTTTTTTTTTTTTTTGATTAAGAAAAAACTTATAAGGAATATTATATTACATTTTAAAATCATTGCAGATGCTTCCAACAAAATAGAAATGGGTACTCGTCATATTTTTCTAGAGCAAAGAAAATTTTCCATTTAAAAGAGGCAATAGATCAAATAAAAGTCGTTGGTGGTAACAAGACTTATGGTAAGAGAACCATATTTTAATTGAATACTTTAATGTAAACACTTTATTCTAATGTAGGTAGTATGAATTTTGATTGAATACAATTTTAACTGATTTCTTTTACATTTTGATAAAAACTAAATACCTACCTATTCTTGATAATATTTTTTTGTGATAATAATATTATGGTCAGTTTTATTTATACACACAGATATATATAATAACTAGATACCCGACTCCATATACCACAACGTTATTAAATTATGATGCCCGACGCCATTTGTGACTATGGCAATGTTTACAAATTCTTATCATTTTTTAATCGTTTTGATATCATACATTGTGATACAAATATTTCATAACAATATACTCATAATATAATTATTTTTTCATAAACTTAATATTATTACAAGTATTCTTATACAGTTATACATAATTATACCATAATTGATGGATGAACCAGTTAAGTTCAACTAATTTTACATTGTACGATTTACTGTAAGCCTAAAAATATAAGTTTAAATCAAAGAATCAGTGAATATGAAATAATGGACTTGACTGTAAGCTGCCTATTTCAAAATGTGGTTCAACTGATTTTGACCAGCGACTTCACTCTTTATGATCATAGAGATATGTCATCAATCGTAGTTTATTTTGAACAGCTAGGAAGATCGAAAAAGAAGTACTGGATAGAGGCGAGGGAGAAGAAGCATAGCCTACATTAAATGTAATGACAGTGAAAAATGTACATAATTAAACACAGGTAAATATAGGTGTATTAAATGTAATGAGTGAAAAATATACATAATTACATATAGTTAAATATGGGTATATTTTAATAATTACTGATTAGCAAACAAAATCAATTTTGTCAGTTTTTGACGTTTACTAACTGCAAAAGTGTTTGAAGTGGTTTTTCCCAATGATTTAAGCCTAACACTCAGGTACTTTTTTGTTAATAAACTAATAATTATCATCTTATGAGGTCTTTCCAAAATACTTATATTAGTGCAATCTAATTCTTTGAATATAGTTTGATCCAGAGAAAATTTATTATTACAGTAATGAATAATTTTTTCATCTAACTTAGAAATAATAAGGGATTTCAAATTGTTTGTTAAAATTAATAGCATTTTTCTACCTCCATTATTATTTTAAAACTACTCAATGACCCTGAAATTAAACCTCCATTGTTTTTTAAATTTAAAAATTTAGAGTGAGAAAATGAATTATAATTATGATCTGTGTTTCTTAGTAGTAAGTTGGGCAACAGACTTGTTTGATATGAACTATTGTTATCATTGTAAACATTGCCATAGTTGTAAATGGCTGCCAGCGTCATTGATAAGAAGAAGTCGGGTATCTAGTTATTATATAATATATCTGTGTTTTTACATTACTATAGTAACTACTTAATACTTATCTCAAGTATAATATTATGTTAATTAAACCTATTTAAAATTAGCATATTTTAATATTAACTACAATTATTATACCTATATTTGAATGATGTAATCCTGAAAATAGACTTCATACCTACGGAACAATCGACCGACAACTATTCGCCCCACAACTAAAATACTGGCAAGCCAATGGACCCAACTCCTTTCACCCAGAAATGAACTTCCTCATTTTTTTTGACCAAATATGAAAAAATAGTTTCCTCTTTTTACCTAAAAATAATTGCATTCGTTTCACCCACGGTTTCGCGTTCAACATTTTGGAAAGCACTGTCTCAAAATGATTTATATTTGATATCATAAAAAATCATCTTAAAATCTTAGATTTAAAAAGAAAAAGGTTTATGAATTGTCAACTCAAAATAGTTTTCAAATTTTCGTGATTTTTACGCCTTTTATAAAAATTCAATATTTAAATGCTTATATAAAAAAAAAATTGAGTACGTATTTTTAATTTTTTTCAACTGCCATTGTAACAATATATTAGGAGCCTTGTATTAAGTGTTCAAGCTTTTTGATCAGACGAATAAAATTTGATTGATATTTATAGAAAAAAAAACTAAAAAAATTAGGAACTGAATTTGTTCGTAAGCCGCTCAAAACAAGTCAATATATTTGAAAATTGTATAGTGTATAAAAATGCTAACACAAAAATTCAATGAAAATTTAATTTACCATATATGGTCATTTGTTTTTGAGTTACACCGAAAACCAAAATCAATTTTGCGTAAAATTCCCATTTTTTCCTAAATGTTCTTTTGTTTTTCCTTGCACTGTTGAAAACTATTGGGGATTTTAAATATAAATACAAGATGGAACGTGTTTTGAAGATTTTAAAACAGTATTCTAAAAATGTTATACCTATTATAAGCGCTATACAACCCATAAATTAATCCACACAATCACACACCTGTGTATTATACATTTTTAAAAATTGTTATTTAATCCACTCGACATTTTAAAATTTACACAAATAGGTACCTAATATCTTAGTGGAATAAATACATTTTTTAATATTAATTAAGTAATACATTAATCAATGCAATTTTGTATGTGGATGAAAAAATAATAATCAATATAATAGGTAAGTAGGGGAGACCAGGGCAAAGCGCATAGGTTAACTTTATGTGTTAAAAAATGGTATGCAAACTATTTTTTTAATAACTATTTTTCAACATAATCCTAAAATGACTTCTTAATTTCATTATTTCTTCCTTCAAAAAATGTAATAAGCACTCAATTAATAAAAAATTTTAAAAATGTAAAAAGTGGAATTTTATTCACTTTGCCCAGATACTAGGGCAAAGTGAAAACATATGGTGGGCAAAGTGGTAAACAATGAGATAATGTATGTCAATCCATTTAATAATTATATATTATAAATGCATACATATTAATGAATTAACTGAAAATAAAAAACAAAATTTTAAAAAACAATCTTCAGAATCATAAAGAAAACATAAAACATAACATATAAAATTCTTCTTACTAATACCTATTAAAACAAAATAAAAAATTTAAAAAGGGGGTCAAGTGGATGTCGCTCCGCTGTACAGTAGGCTACAAGTAGATCACTGTACAATAATGGATGGTATTAAATTTGAATTCAATGATATAATATCATTGTATAAGAAAAACGATTCTGAGCGGAGACGGTATGTCAGTCTAGGATATTTTAAATTATATTGATATTGTTATTTTACGGTAACTGCTAAGTTGAATTAATATTATTCATATTATTTAATTATCAACCTAAAATTATCAGTGATACCAGAAAAATATTATAATATATACTTTTACTCGTTAAAATTGATTTTAATATGTAATTTCGTCCAAATTTGAACTTAAAATGTCTGTAAAAAATAACTGTGTTTAAATATTTTTTAGATTTTTTGAATACAGTATGTACTATTTATTAGAATCTTTATTTTAAATTTTCAATCCTTAGTTATAAAAACTGACCATTTTATAATTGTTTAATTACAATGATTGATAATTTTCGAGATTTTGATAAATTTTGTCAAATTCGAACTTTAAATGATTATAAAAAAAATGTGTGCCTATGTATTTTTAATATTTTTCAATTGCTATTGTAATAATATATCAGGAGCCTTGTATTAAATTTTCATTATTTTGGCCCAACAAATAAAATTTTATTGATATTAATAGAAAAAAAAACTAAAAAATTTATTGAAAATTGAAATCGTCCATAAAAGCTGAAAAACAGTCAAAATATATTAAAAATTAGATGGTGTATAAAAATAGCTTATATTCAGTGAAATTTTAATGCATCTACAGTTATTTATTTTTGAATTGCAACAAAATAAGAAAATCGCTACATGAGAAATCGAGTGAATATCTAATCTTGTAAAAATTTAAACTTAAAATGCTCATAAAAATGTATTATGACTTGCTTATAAACTTCTTTTATTGATAAAATAAGGCAAACTTATAAGGAATCTTGTATTACATTTTCAAACCTTAGATTTAAAAAGAAAATTTTTTATGAATTTCTAACTCAAAATAAATTGCACATTTTCGTCATTTTTACGTATTTTGTCAAAATTTGAACTTTGATGACCTATGAAGAAAAATTGTGACTACGGATTTTAATATTTTTCATCTGCCTTTGAAACTATATATTAGAAGCCTACTATTAAATTTTCAAGATTTTTACCCGACAAATAAAATTTTATTGACATTTATAGAAAAAAAAACTAAAAAAATTGGAAACTTAAAATGTCCGTTAACAGCTCAAAATAAGACAGAATATTTTGAAAATTATATGGTGTGTAGAAAATGCTTATATAAACATTCGGTCAAAATTTCATGTCTCTACGGTCATTTCTTTTAGAGTTATACCAAAACCAAAATCGATTTTGTCGAAAATTGGTTTTCCGTAAAAATTCCCGTTTTTCCCATAATTTTTCATTTGTTTTTCCAGGCGCTCTTGAAAACTACTGGGAAATTTTGACTTTTGACCCCCAAAGTACCAACTAGATTCACTTTCCTATCAGAAAAGGTACTATTGAAGAAAATCAAAGCACTTTTACTGTCCCAAAACGTGATGACAGACACAAAAAAAAAAAATAATAAAAAAAAAAACACACATCATTGTAAAACCAATACATTCATCGCTCCGCTCAGAATCTAAAATAATCTTTTTATATAATAATAAAAACAAAATAAAAAATAACCTTTTTATATAATAATAAAAACAAAATTAAATTAATAAAACAATTTTTAAATACTAATGGGTAGGTAGGTATAAATCACATTGTTTATTTAGGAACTATCATTGGTGTCTTCACAAAAGTCACACACAAAATGTCCTTTCCCTAAGTATGATGTACAATCCTCATGATACCACTTTTCACAAATGTAACACTGTATCCAATTTTCAAATGGTTTTCCTCCAGGTCCACATACATATTTTTCTGAACATATGGGACAAAAATATTGAGTGGAGTCCTCTGATGCTTTTTTTTTAGTTGATTCAAAGTTTAAAGATTTTCTGACCGATTTTCTTGTTGGGCGTTTAGCTACAGTATTTATAATTTTTCTCTCTGATTTTTTCATTTTTTCTAACTGAATATTTTTCACTGGTGTTGTAGTTAAGGCTTCTGCTCTTTGGGTCTTCCTTTTTCTAGTTGACATTTTCATCACATCAATTTTTGGTATAGGTCTAATATCTGTAGGTGAAATTTTGGTACAATTTTTAATTGGCTGTTGTGGTGTTGATGATGTTGTAGCAACCATAGTTTTTAATTGATATGTATCTAATGTATGAACTAAATCAAATTCTAAGTTATTTGCTTTTGGTGAAGGTACTTTGTTAACTTCTAATGTAGGGGTGACAACTGAATTTTCAAGTGGTCTGTCAGTCACTGATGCTGGTGCAAATTCTTCATCACCAAAAATTCTAGGATTAAAAGGCCATATACCAGTACATTTGAATCCACTTACTGCATTATGAGGTGTAGCTCCTTTCAAGTAGGCAGGACTGAAAATTGTTGCTATATCATATTGATTTATAATGCGGCCAGAGTAATTTTTTTTGAAAAATATTTATTTCTTGTTCATAAAACCGTTTTATTGGCCCAAACACAGAAACATCCAGTGGTTGGATTTTGGGAGTTGTATGTGGAGCAAATGAAACAAATATAATATTATTATCAGTTGCATATTTTAATGCTGGATAGTACCTATTTGTGTGATTCATGATTATCCAAAACTAAAATTATTTTTTTATCTGGAGTAGCGCAAACAACTTCAACAAAAAATTTAAGCCATATTAAAAATATATCACCATTAGTCCACCCACTTGACGAACAACAACCTTTAGAGCCAGGAGGTGCATTATCTAATAATCTTTCTTGCATTCTTTCTCTTGCAAATATAAAAAAAGGAGGTATAAATGAGCCGGCAGCATTACAACAACAAATTACAGTTGTTAACTTTCCCCTCTCAGCACTAGAAATAATACCGACTTCCTTTTTTCCACACACTGAAAGTATTTTGGGAGGTTTGTTAGTAGTAGTGGATATTCCTGTTTCATCCATGTTATATACTCTGGTAGCATCAATATTATATTTTTGATATTGTTCATCTAGAAGATTGAAAAACCGTTCAACTTGAGGGCGATTGAAACCTCTGGCCCGAGCCACAGATGTAGGTTCTGGAGTCCTAAGCACAATACTTGGATTTCTTTTTAAAAAACATACTAACCAATCATTTCCAGCTGATTTGTTTTTATCCCAACTATTAGGATATTGTATATTATTTAATTTGGCAAATGAATACACAAGATTTTTAAAATCATACCTAGTTAGCCCATAAAACACTGCATCCATTTCTTTTAAATATTCAACAAGTTCTTTCTCATGTGTAATTGAAAATATAGGTCAAAATCGTCCCAGCTGTTTATCATTTCGGCCCGACTTAAGTTGTCTGTATAATGTTGTAAACAGAATATTATACAAAGATGCAGCAGTTGATATCTTTGTACCATTTCTACATTCATAGATTGCCATGTTTAAATTTTCTTCCG
This sequence comes from Nasonovia ribisnigri, assembly GCA_027563435.1. Classification (NCBI taxonomy): domain Eukaryota; kingdom Metazoa; phylum Arthropoda; class Insecta; order Hemiptera; family Aphididae; genus Nasonovia; species Nasonovia ribisnigri. The sequence continues at coordinate 15,768 of JANEHU010001833.1, read as the reverse complement.
ACCAAATACCCTGGTTTGTTTTTCTTTTATAGTTGTACACCATCTAAATAAAATAAAATATTACCTAAGTATAATATAATATGTATTTGAAACATTTATATGAGTATACGGGCAAAGTGGATATATCCACTTTGCCCCATTCACTTTGCCCGGATTGATTTTTTCTTAAATAATTTTTTTTTTTATTTAGTATATACGATTTAGGAACTCGTGTTTGATAACTATATAAACTTAGTATAATTATTAACATAATAAAATACGTTTAAAGAAGTTAATTCACAAACATTATTTAAAAAAGCTTAAATTCGTACCTTGTATTTTTTTAAGAAATCGAACTAATTTCGGATAAACGCTTTTTTGGTGATTGTACACTAGTGAGTGATATCAAATCATTATACCGGCATTGACGATGGACAGTGCCGCCAACTTATAACCTCGGTAATATTTAATCATCGATATTCAAAAAGTTATTAACATTATTTACTTTGCCCAGCTATCCGCTTTACCCTAGTCTCCCCTAGTTATGGGTAGATACAGCTGTAATTTGTACAGATATTACAATTTCTTTTCTGTATCTATTTTTTGTTACGTGTACCAATGTTGTATCGTTGTATTTACACTGTTTTTTGTTCAACTTTATAAATTACTCGACGAAAAACAAACTTTATATTCTTAAACAAATTTATAGTTAGGAACGGTACGCTGAGTCACTTAAGGCACTTTTTAAATTTTATTAAGAGTAGCAAAGATTAAGCCTAGAGTTGTAATCAGTTGATTTATTTATTTATTGAATCATAATTTATCACAATATTAATAAATACAAAGTAGGTATTAAATAGGTTTTCAAATATAAACATTTTGATAGAACATTAATTAGTTTTGTAGTATCATACAATTAATACAATTCTAACACTCCATGAGAAAAAATATAGTTCTTTTTAAGTTCATACTTTGTGAGTAATGACTAATGAGTAACATCAGTTGACATTACATTTTAAGTATAAATAAGTAAAGAACAAACACATTTTTTTAGGTAAATTAATAAACTTTGATTTACCTTCTTTAAATTTGCATACATTTTAAAATAAAAATTATTTTTTATTTATCATACACAACTCAAATAATCTATAGTAAAACCTACCAGGTGGAGATCCTGTAAAATATTGAGGGGGCTCAAATATTTGGTAGCAAACAGATCGCTACACCTCTATCAAACTAACTGTTACACGTATGTAACAGAAACATATTTTATTGTCTAAATAGAATGTACTAATAAGTGTAGGTAGTATTTTCGTACGTCAACATTTTCTCGGTCTGATGCTATTGGTTTTTTTTTTAAGATCTATAAATTATAATAGTACAATGTTTAATACATTTAATACGTCGTAGCATCGCGCTGCTGCCGGAAATATACAGACAACAAGGATCATTAACCGGTAACGACAAAAAGAACAGGGATATATTTCTTTGATTGGAAACTACAGGTCAAACCTTTGGCAGATTTTACTAAGCAACTATTTCTCGTTTCTTCAATTATTTTTAACGATTCTTATTGAAGGGCATAATAAAAACGTTTCTTGCCACCAGAAGTTAACAAAAGTATTGATCGAAATTAATAAAAAAAAATGAAATAAAATGTTAATTGTAAATTAATTTAATTACATTACCTATGTTAAAATAAATATTAAAAAATATATAGATATGTATATAGGTAATGGATATACATGCATAATGCTCGTGCATTGTTTTGTATATAAGTTCAGAAGAGAACTAGTCAAAACGATAAAAAGCGTAAAAGCCGACAATCGAATAATACTGATATGCATATCATCGTTTCAAATAGCGAGCTGATAAAATATGTTCAATATTATTAGTGATACTCTGGTACTGTGGTGTAAAATTATGTGTTTAAAATACAATTTTCCGAAACTACCAGATGTGTAGTGTATTTTATTAACTAGAGTTCAAAACCAATATATAAAATAAATGTGGTCATCGAAGCACTAGATAAGTCAAAAGTTACTGTCCTGATGACAACACTTGCAGCTGCTAATAGTACTGGAAAATAGTAATTGATACACTAAATATTTCAATCGGCATCATGTCTATTTATAGATGAGAGTTGGAAATGGTAACGGGATTCCAGCTACTCGATGAAATATAATATGTGAAGTTTGTACAAATGTGGGCTAAGGCGACAGGCGTTAAGCTATGTTTAATTTTAAAGTTTAATTTGGCTAACTAAAATCTTTAATGAAAGAATTTGTTTGATAATTATCTTGTCCAAAAAAATATTTGTAAATTATTATTTCATCAAGTACCTACCTATATCATCATACACCAATAATACTGGCTTAAACAAAAGTTTTTATTAATTGTATCAACAGAAAAAAAAATACCATACCAAGTTACGGTATTATGTTCACGATGCAAACATATAAAAATGTAAGCTGCACAAAATTGATTTTCTAGTAGGATACCTATGTCCTACGAAATATGTTTACAATGTGTTTGTATTCATTATTTTTATCAGGCCATCACTTAAAATCCTAAAGTAAAACTGGATACTCATCCGATTTTGATGTACCTACCTAATACTTACGTACATTTTTCACTACTAAAAAAATAATAGAATTAATTAATATTTGTTGTTCATTTAGAAGAACATACAAATACGTACCTATATCACATATATACATATATATATATTTGTATTTTATTTATTTATTCGTTATTTGCTGTCAATATTAGACATTTAGGAATATGTGTAGTGCCGAGTGATATATTTTATAAAGGTGATCAATTGTTCATTATTTTTGTTTCGTGTAATGTAATTTACAATGTACAATAATATAATTCGAAAAACAAACTATTAAAGGGCTAATTTATATTAGGTACCAATAATGTACCATGTACTCAAGCGACAAATGTGTATAACGTGCCAACGTAATAATATATAGGTTACCTATGTTAATGTCATATTTATTTTATGAAGAATAAACACACAATGAATAAAGAAAATACCGGATCAATAAAAACTGTTTACATAGTGGAAGAGTCTATGGTTCATACATTGATTTAAAGTGTGAACATACCTATGACATTTGATTGGTAATTCGGGGGATCTTTTTAATGACGGATTTAACCACCATTTTAATAATGATTATAAAAATAAATAAAAACAAAATTTTTTAATTAATAATAAGATTTAACTCCAAAATATGATTCCGCTTTTCTGTACCAACCTATTATAAAATATTTTAAGAAAGAAATCAAAGATAAGTGACGGACAGTGAATAAGTCCTCGGCAACACATTTATTAAAAATGGAGTATATCACTTTGTAGTTTAGGTTACATTACAGTGACGCCGAAGTAGTTTAAGATTACTCGGGCAGATTAAATAAAAAAATTTACTTTACTAATATGTAAATAACTCCTATTGTAACCGTTACAATACGAGTAATGTGATGAATAGGTAGGTACCTACAAAGTTGTGCTCACACAACAGTGCATTTATATAATTTGTTAAAGTAATAGACATAGAAAACCATTATAAAATTATAGACACTAAAGTGAAAGATTTAAATTTTCTTTAAACTAGTGTGTACGGAAATCATTATTAAAAAAAAATATTAAATAGGTATTTTTTTTTTCGTTGCTCGTGTATTGTAATATTTCATTTGTGCGTCCTTCGTCGTTCAAAGTAAAAGTCGCTTCAAAGATACACAATCATTCATCATTCATCATGAATATTAAATTCTCCAGAACGACGCAGGTAATATTTGTCACGTTTTTTGACAGTTAAATGTTTGGAAACCTAACCACGATTCATTTTTTTCCAACCAATGCTCTACATATTATAACATATTATTTTATTTTTAGTTGTCCTAAGTATAATTTGTTTATTATGGTGGCGTCGCAGAAGAATGCGAGAGCAGTTCCCGCGGCGCCGTCGGTTAAAACAGGAAAAAAAAAGTATTTGTTTATTAAAATTTGTGTTACGAATTTACGATTAGAGTTGGTTACAGCGTACACACAGTATAATAGACTATGAATACTAGAGTCAAAATAGACTCAGTAAGTACCTATAGGTACATTATTTATGTTGTGTGATATGTGACATTTAACGAAATTTTTACCCGAATTTTTAAAAAATCTACACACTTTGCCGAACTATGGGATGTTTGGTATTTAGAATGTAATATGCATAATATATGTATATAATACATTTTCGTTGGTAATGTTGTGGGTAGTATTTACTATTATCATAATTATTTAGGTATCTATTAATTATTTCGATACCATTCATTATTATGCACGCTTAGTACAACGGTAAATTAAATATATGTAGGCATTGTAGTTTGTAATAACCAGCGTGTACAATAATATAATAATACACAAATTAGTTCACTTTAATGAAAGACAAAAGTTTATATTCCATTACCATATAAATATATAAGTAGGTATCGTTTTGGGAGTGTAGTACGTCGAAAGCCCAAGTTAACACGTTTTCATATAACATTTTAGTAATTATCATAGATTTCCTAGGTTCTAAAATAGTCAATACCTATAGTAAAATACGTTTCTAGAAATTTAATTACCTTTAAACGATTGAGTGTATCAAATTTCAATGATCTTAAATATTGCCCTCCTATATACAAATCTACTATGTTATATTATTATTAGGTATTATAATAAATAATAACATAAAATTAAAAAAGCAGTACTTTTACGATAATTTGTTAAACAACAGTAGGTACACCAAAGCTGGTTACACACAAAGCGGTTTGGCCGCTCGAGGCTGCGGTTTTTATCCGCGTCCGCTGTTTTCTTTACCCACTACGATTCGTTTTTCTTGGCGCCATATTTAACATAAGTCAAATTATATATTGTCTACAGGCTACAATTATTAGTTTTTTAGTTAATTCAAAAAAACTAAATACATTTTTCCAAACACTGGTTTTGCTTAAAATGCACAGTATTTTCTAAATTTTTTGTTTGTTTTTCGTGTCGCTTTTAAAAAGTACCAACTAGATTCACTTTCCCATCAGAAAAGGTATAGAAGTGGAAAATCGACTACAGTGTATACATACCGAAAAAAAAACATACACAATATCTTCACTAACTCAGAATGATAAAATTGACTTTAAAATCGAAAATTTTCAAAAAATTAAAACTTTATTCTGATTAAAAAATATATGAAACACATAATATTATGTTAGAATATAACGAAGGCGTTTCTAAGAAAAAATTAACTTAAGTTAAAATGCAAATTGGATTGGAAATCCAACCCTATAATAACATTATCATAGTAATTTTTACCATATTCTGCACTATTATTTCTAATGATTTTATTAAACTTTCCCCTGAACGATGCCTACCGAACGATGAACTTTATTCACCACTACCAGATTGTTCTCGTGGCCGATGAAGCTTTTGCTTTTCACAGGAGCCTGCTACGACCGTTCGTTCCCAGGTAGAACCTTAAACGACAAAAAGAGAGTTTTTAATTACCGTTTATCAAGGGCCCGACAATAAATCGAATGTACCTTTGGCATCGTGTCTAAAAAATGGCGAGTTTTTCAAACATATATTTTAGTTGTATGATAACAAAAGCTTTTTGTGTGCTACACAATTTTGCAGGTGGCTTAGGATTAAACTTCAAGATACCATGAGTTCCATGAAGAATCTACAAAGAAGAGGAGTAGGGAAAATTTGAACAAATGCTAAACACGTCAGGGAGTATTTCGTAGACTACTTTAATAAACCCGAACCATACACTTGACTGGCAAAATACAATAACTGGCAGATAATTGTGTAACAATTAAAATACTTTTCTTAAAAAATTAAAAAACGTATAATTTGTTTCTACATAGGTGTAGTGGTTCTTAAAAACCAATTTATTTTGTTTTAAGGTCAATCATTATGTTTATATAACTAAAACGAATGAACTTTTTAATATAATATTGTGTCCATAATATTTAAAACTTCCGCAAAATGTACCTTTTATTAATTTAATATCTATAATGTACATTAATAATTAAAAATATTGTATTACGTATAGAGGTACCTGTGTTTAATAATTAATAATTACTACCCTAGTATTTATGATAATACATACTTTTTTTTTTTACTACAATAATTATTATTTTGTGTTCGAATAACAGATAAAAATTAATTATTTATTGCATATTTTTTTCTGTTTTTTTTTATCGTACATTTCATCGAAATGTATTGTACATGTTCGGGCTACGTTGGTCCATCCTACATGGAGAGCCTGGTGATCACGATGACTAGTTTCTTCTAAATTTCAAAAACATATATTGTATTATGGTATTGAATAAATCAAAAATTATTTTTAGTCGTTTGATATGTAAAATGTATACAAAATAGGTACTTACGTTTATTCCAGATACACTCGTTCGTTTATATCACTGATATAAATTCTTCAATGTCAAACATGTTTAGAAATGCTTAGAAATTAATTAGAAATGAAATTACTTATGAGTGATGACTAACTAAATACGTAACTAGTATCTGTATAGTCACTTCAAGAATAATTTCGTAAATAGTAAATTTCAAGAACCACCAGCGGATCAAATCGCCTATGTGAACAGGGCTATTGAAAAACCATAGTTTAATAATTATAGTTGGCGGACGTGGTTTTCCGCTCAGGAATTGAATATGAGCGCCGAGTCGCTCGGCGGCGCGGTTTTGCCTGTATCAATGTGCCAATTGTATAAACCATGTTTAATAAATTGTAGGCAGTTATCCGTCGCTGATAAAACCATGACCGCGCGTGGCCAAACCGCTCTGTGTGTAACCAGCTTAAGTCCTTTTTTATTTTTTATTATGTAAACAAAAATCATAATCATATGAGTACTATAACAATATAATGATTGTACCTAACGTTAAGAATATACAAATTAAATATTAAAAAAAAAATATAGAATTATTTACAAAATAGGAATAACTAGTGAGAAATTGAATCGGGGTGTAATTTACCGGTGTTAGTGTCCATATACCATACCGATTACTGCTCTTTATACCATAGTCGCTTTCACAAAAAGTGGTAGGTGACTACAGAGCTTCTATTTGTTGATTCACCCGTTAACAGTGGTTTTCATTATTTCGTAAACTATTACTACGGAGCATAGGTGCCATGTATAATATGTGTCATATAATTTTTGAGAGGTGCCAGGCACCCGTTAGAAATATTAAAAATAAAACTAAAAGGTATTTATTATTTTACACTAAAATTACTTTTGAAATAAATTTAAACGTGAAAATCAATTTAAAAATGATATAATATATATATAACTATAATATATCAATTTAAAATTGCGTCAAGATAGTGAAGGCCGAAGGGCTTTCATTTTCATTGGTAAAAGATAAATACAAAATTATATTTTATAAGCTAATAAATGTTACATTGTCTTCAATAAATAATAGATTTCAAAAAATATTATTGATCATTTGTGTTTACATTTTTAAAACCTGGCACCTACTATGCTATGGAGTGGATTTATTCGCTTAATGCTATAAAGTATAAACATGCAGTTATATTTTATTTTAATTCTACAGCAAATATGATAATAAAGATATTTATAAAAATCGTATCCATCTAAAACATTATATTAAATATTAATTATGCAAAATATTATTTTAACAGTTTCTAATAACCTTTTACGAATTTTAACCACTGGAAGCACTGCAGTCACTCACTTTCGTGAAAATTACTATAATTATAAATAATATGCAGTATTGTCTGATGATCAATAAAATGTCATCGAATGGAATTCTCGTCAAAATTCTAGAAAATCAAACTAGAATAGTGGGTTATAGGTAGGTGAACGGTATATTTATTATATTCAATCATTCAGGTTCACCTGATATAGGTAATACCTATATATTATAACATGAACATAATATTAAACAGTGTGGTTAGTTCCTATATACCTATATAGTTATATGCGCTGGTTGTAAACTGACATTTGAAATTATTTATGCTAATTGGAAACTTTCACCGATATACAGAGTATTTTGTATTTAGGCCATTTAGGAACGAATTTTTTTTTAAGAGATTATTTTATCTAAAAATAAAAGCTAGACCTGTCAGAATGGTATTGTGGCTTAGCATCATATTTAAAATCAATGAAAAATAATTATAAATATAAATCGCAATCAAATATAAGTTTTAAGAAGAGCTAGGTAAAACTGTGTTTGTTTGCTACAGTGGTGTTGTTCGAGTGATCTGATTTAACACTTTACACTATCATAAAAGGTATTTTAGTCATACATTTTCTTCCGTGTAGGTAGTAGAATAATAAACTTTTATTTGATGCTAAATGTTTATTCTCCAATATAAAATTGTATTTTCAGCCTTTAAGGGTGCTGCACGAAACTCTTTGAGCACTCCTACTTAAAATGTATTCAAAGGACAATATACTTAACATATTGGGAATACATATCATTGTATAACCAATAGGTACGGCAATATATCGATACTGTGTATCAACAAATGGGTTCAACTTTAAGATTCTGAGCGGAGGGATGAATGTATTTGTTTGACAATGATGTTTGTGTTTTTTTTGTTTTTATTTGTGTCAGTCATCACCGTTAGCATTTTCTATACATGATAAAATTTAATAATATATTCAAAAAATATTTTGACTTGTTTTGAGCTGCTAACGGACAAATTCAGTTTCTAATTTTTTTAGTTTTTTTTTTCTCTAAGTAACAATAATATTTTATTCGTTGGGTCAAAAAGTTTGAAAATTTAATATAAGGCTAGTATAATGTTAGTAGGTTATTCTGTAATCAAAAAATCTTAAAAATATAAAAACGTAGTTTTTTTTATGGTTATTTTATTTTCAAATTTGGATGAAATTACATATTAAATAACCAAGAATAACGATTTTAGTTATTTTGTTGTAATTTTATAATAATAATTCAACTTACCGGCTACCGTATTAATAATAAGTAATAAAAATATATATATAGGTAATATAAAATATCCGCACTGACAAACCGTCACAGCTCAGAATCGTTTTTCGTATACAATGATATTATATCATTGAATTAAAATTTAATACCATCCATTATACAGTTACCCACTTGTCTACTGTACGGCAGAGTGACATACATTTACCAGCTTTTTTTAAATAAAATTTTCATTATCTTAATTTTTAATTAACTGATTTTTATTGATATAAACTCAATAAATAACGAGATATTTTTAATCAAATCCAAGTTCGCTTAATTTCTATATAATTAAATAGGTAGGTACCTAATATATATATAATTATTATTTATGATACATATTGCAAGAACATTTATACTTTTTATTATTTTAAACTATACCTATTACTATACTATTATATGTTTAAAAAGTAATAAATAACTAATAACTTTATTTATCAAGTTAATTGTAAGTTTCCATATAACTTTCAACTTAACTGGGTTAAAAAAATTATGATAACTATTAACTTTAAACTTTTTAAAATATTTAATATTAACTTAACTTATCTTATCTATTAATAATTATCATTGACTTGCTCAGGCTTGATAAAAAATAATCAAATATTTTTTAATTTCTGAAATTATAAGTGAGGTGCGCGCGGTTATACCAAAAATATTGCATGAATGTAAAATCAATTTAAATTATGCCACTCTAGTGCTCTACTATAATAATAATTTATACTGTATATGCTTAAAAAAATTAGGAAATGTTTGAAGGGGGCTATTGTAATAGCCCTTAAGCTTCCACCCAATTTGTGACTAAATTTTTTAATTTATTTGTAGCTAAGGTAATAAAATTTAAATTATTTATTTTATTATAAGTACCTAATACAATTAGTTGAATTAAATTTGTTTTAAAAACATTGCATTTGAAAAATTCATTGTGTATATAAAATATAATAATATACTTCAAAAGTTTCAAGTACTCACGAATAACATTTTTATTTAATAAACAATTTTTAATTAAACAATGAAATAACTAAAATTGTTAGTCTTTTTGTTTAAATTTCTATTTTCGTCCAAGTTTAAACTTCAAAAAAAAAATTGTGTTTAATTATTTTTTTGATTAAAGTAAAAGTATGAACTTTAGAGGTATAGAAGCTTTGTTTTAAATTCTCAATCTTTAGCCATAAAAAGAAAATTTTTATGAATTTTAAGTACAAAATAATTTGAGAAATTTCTGTGATTTTGACAAGTAGTTGTTATAACTTAAACTTGAAATGCTTATAAAAATTGTGCCAATGTATTTTTAATATTTTTTAGTTGGTATAATAATCGCAAGAAACCTTGATTATAATTTCAAGCTTTGTGATGTTTTTTGACACATCGAAAAATGTATTATTTAGCTACATTAATAAAAAAAAAAACTAAAATAAATTAGAAATACCTCTTCGTTTTTATATGCATTATAATACGAACTTTGAAAAAAACAAACCGCTCTAAACTGTCAATATGTGTGAACGGATTAATTCAAACACAAGTAAACTGGTTTTTGCGTAAAAATCTCTGTCTTACCTTAATTGGTCATATTTTGAAACATATAATATAACAAACTGAACCTCTGACGATGGCGTCGATAAAAGTAAGTTTTATTTTGTGTTATGTCCGTGGGCTTGCGGCCTGTGGCCTACTACGAGGCCAATATATTTTGGGCATATATTATACGGAGTTTCATTATTTCAGAAACCCAACGATATTGAAAATATTTCTTTTATACAATTTTGAGTGGTTACAAAATAATATTTTTGGAAAACAATTATATATTTTATCATTTTTAATGACAGCACACATGTTTAATTTCTTATTCTAAAGCGGAATTTTTTTTTAAGTACATCAGTATATAAAAATTGAATCTTCGACTTTTAGTTATAAGCTATTACTACTATAGTCATAACGTTATAATGAATATTGAGTTCTAAGTAGGTATTATAAGTTAAGATAAGTTGAGCAGTAGACCAACATTTTGTAGGGTATGGCTGTATACCATCCCACTCAGCACTCCGTTCATCTTAACTTTTTTTAATTTCATTCTTTGTGCTTATTTTGTTTCATGTTATGTGTTGGTTGTAAAGACCATCCCTCCTATTATATAGAATGTACCTGTATTACATATAATAGCATTATCTTCATTGAACAAGAATGTGTACAGTCTTACAAAGTGTTCATTAAAATTTATAAAAATTTAAATATGAAGTATTGCCATGACGTGATAAGTCTCACTTCACTAAAAATAACGAAGTGGCGATTTAATACTGAATATTAAAATACATCCCACGTAGATGCCTCGTTTAAACTTTATACTTAACTATTCCTTATTATACCTAATACACTGCCGACTACGTTAATTAGGAAAGACCTGGGTATATACCGCATATAAATTTCACCGATTTTCAGAAAGGTAGTCTATTTTAGGGTCGGACTTAAAACTCCACCGGTAAATTTTTGACATAAAAATAGGCGGGACCCTTTTTCTCTAAATATGCGATATTTTTTTCCTCCGCAGTTCATTTTCTTCTGAAAAAGTAAAGAGGAACTTTCCATTTTTCTCTCACATTTTTTTGAACCAGAATAATCTATATTTAACTAAATATAATAATAATAATAATAATATATTTTTTAGGTATTAAATTTTTTCATCTTATTTTTAATATACATAAGTATTTGTAGCATTCCTAATATTAATAATAAATATGTAATTAAAACATTGAAGATGATTATATTTAATTTGAAGTTAGATACTGTAGTTCTAAATTTTTATAAAATTAATATTTTTCTATATTTCATGGTTGATACCTTCACATAAAAATATATAGAACGATATCTTTTCAGAAAATGATAGGTATTCAAATTAATAAGAGGGTGGCAGTTTTTCTTATTTTGATAATGAAGGATAATGGAAGAAAATAGTATGTATTTTTTTTAAGAAAATAAACAGTGGAAAAATATTATTTTTGGAGGAAAATGGCTTTGACCACAACAATTTATGTATTAACTCTACTTATATTATAAAAAAATTAAATATACATTTTATTATGCATTGCAACTATAGACAACATATACAATGTATATTATACATTATATATATATTTATATATTGTACTAGTGTATAAGTATATAAATAAAAAATAAATAAATTTAAATTTCATTTGCCAATTATGATTTGAGATTGTTGGGACATTTTTTAGTTTTATGCTTTTTACGCTTTATCAGAACAGAACGTCAACTTTACAAACATATTACTATTATAAAAAATGTATTTTCAACTGAAAATTAAAAATAAAATGGGTTAAAAACAATATTTTTGGAGTTAATGTTTATTTAACAGGTCAAGAGTTAGTACCTACCTACCAGCAGCTATCAACCGTTTTTTGTAGTTGAATAAATCGTAGATCGTATAAATCCAATTTACAATCGTTTTTTTTGTAAGATGATTTTATTTTATTTTATGGGTCAACTCAAATTTTAAAATATTACCCGAAATCGATAAAATGTTGTTAGGAATACAGATTTTACCTAATACAATTATCGTTTTGTTAAAACATGAGTTTTTATTTAGGAATTACTGTTGTTACCAACACACATAAATTGTACAAAATTCAAAACCAATTTTGTCTAGGTTTTACATATTTTAAAATGACAAAAAAATAATTAAGAGAAAATATTATCAATTGGGTAAAGTTATGTGGGTAAAATAAAAATAAAAAAATAACTAATTTTAAATTTGTAAATTTAACCAAGTGCCCGAGTAGTTGCAGTTGAAATGTTGTACTATCATGTATATTCTAATATAAACATGTAGGTATATGTTTTTGTAATATATATATATTTCTTAGATATAATGCCTAGACATTTTAAAACAAAAACTTTACCTATTTAGATGAGACAAAGACCTATCGAATAATAATTAAATATGTTTGGATTGCATTTATTTATGTTAGATTAATAATATATCTGACTAGATAAGCCATTTTCATTTTAATTTTTTTTATTTAACACACGCTGTATCTTTTTATAAAAAGTATCCACATACAATTATTCATTTTAAATAATGAAAATTGAACATTATAATATAAATTCCATGTGTTCTCACTTTAATCTACCCCAGCATATGGGTAAGATGATGAATTAAAAATTAATTTAATAAAATTATTTCAAAAAATATATGAATATAACTTTTGTTTTAGTACAATCCTGACATATTCGCCAACTTATCCAGGATGTCTCCTCCTATGCTATTGTAATTTGATTAATAAAATAGTAATAAATAATAATTAATAAATAAAACATAGAATCAATCAATTTATGTTAAACAGTGTCAATTTCAGATGGCTCTTACCAATACCCATTAGTTCACCAACAACATTCGAATTCTGCTCAACGAAAAATAAAAACTATTGGCTTATTTGGCTTAGAGTTTCAATTGGGCAGAGCAGACTTACAGATCTGTCAATAAATTATTATTATTTATTGCTATACAATTTCATAATAAACTTAAATGTTAAATTTGTGTACAAAATGTTGGCTCGAAAAATGCAGTAATCACATTAATTATATTTTACATTTAAATACCCAGACATTTTAGAGATTAAGTACACTCGGAGTTTTTTTTTTTATTGAAATTGATCTTATATGATTATCACTGCGGTGATCAAAAAAAATATATTTATATAGATATAAATATAGATTTATATATAGATCTTGGTAATAAATAAAAAGAAATCAGCCAAAATAAGAAAATACATGTTCTACACTTCGTCCATTTTTGAAAAACAATTTTTTAATTCATTTAATCCTTCCATAAAAATCATAATTGAAGTAGACGATTATGAATTATTATTTAAACGATACACCTATTCATATTGCTAAAACATTCTTGATTAGATTTCTGTAAGAAAATAGTAAAATTATAACACTATATAGGTACAGTTGGGTGGCAGCGCGAACTTTTTTAGTCTTTGAAGCATATTATATATTTTAAACATTTTGACCACCCACCCCCTCATTGGACCAAAATAAGTATCAAGGGACTTCGGCACTTCACCCCCCGCGACCAATTAAAAAATTTCTGAATATCATATAGGGCATAGGCAACTATAAAACCTCAATAATTTCACACATTATTATAATAAAAATAATAATACATTATATTATATAATATATTATAATTATTATTATATTTAATAATACATTATAATTACATATTATAATATTATATAAATATACATTTTTCTTTAGTCTAGGTACATATTAATGTATAACTTAATTTTATAGATACATCATACATGTATACATTTATAACTGCAAAAGTGGCATAATCACATTTATTTAAATATCAGCTTATCTCTTAATAAATCAGATGACATAGCATATGCGTTAATTGCTTCTTCATAATTGATACTTATATCTCTTTCACAGCTAAGAATCATCAGACTTTCCAATCGGTCTTGTCCAATTGTTGAGCGTAGTCTAGTCTTGATTAATTTAACCTGTATAATAAAATGTACATGAAAGACTATAACTTCAAAGTTCAAACTATTTTTGATAACACATTAAATAAAATTAATAATTATGTTAGTAACATAATATTACCTTTGAAAATGCTCTCTCTGCAGATGCAGATGAGGCAGGTATCGTCAGTAAACCTTTGTAAGCCAAGTATAAATTGGGGAAAGTTTGACTCAAATTGTAGTTAGATAAAACTTTAATAATTTGTTGTGATGTAATTGATGTATTTTCTTCACCGTCACTATCGGTCGAACTTTCAGAGCATTCATTTTGTTCCTTAGAAATGTTCTTATGCAGTTGCTTGGGCAGTGTTGGACAGCTATCAAGTAAACCCTTTAATGATGAGCTCAAAGTTAAATATTCATTTTTTAAATCGTTTATATTAATCCCAGGTAACCAATCTTCAATTTCATTAAATGCATCCTCTGGTAATGTCTTGCTTATACCATCACTGTACTTCAAAATTCGTTGAGGAGATAATAGACATAAATCTTTTAATATTTCTCTTGACTGGTCGAATCTCGTAGAAATGGACATTACAATAGCGTCAAGGACAATAAAGTATACTTCAGTTTTATAACGGTCATTAGGTGATAAACTTACTTCATCCACAGCAAGTTCTCCTGGCATAACTTTCCGCCGTCTTGGGCGGAGAACTTTAAACTCTGTCTCACGTACGTTATTTTTATTTACAAACAATTTAGTTTCGTCAACTAATTTCGAATATTCTTCGTCTGTTCTAAGACTTTGCAACCTTTTTCTGGAATCGTCGACTAGTGCTAATGCTTGTATAAAATCCAAGTTCTTAGACTGAAGATATTTAGACAGTGGAGAAGTAATTGAAAATATTTTTTGTATAAAAATCATTGTAATAACAAACATATAAGAGTTTACAGCTGTTTCTAGACCTGTTGCTTTTGATAAAGAGTCACGGTCAGAATCATCAGAATTTTTCAAAAATTTTAATGTTTGTACTAATGCTTTATATTTTTCAAATATTACAGTTAATGCTCTATCATGAGAAGTCCACCTAGTTGTCGAAAAATGTTTAAGACGGCGTATAGGTTTATTTGGATAGTTCTTGTTTTGTAATTCTACAAATTTTGCCGTTCTTTTGCGAGCTTTCATGTATTCATTTAATGCCTGTACATCGCCGAAAAAGTTCCTAGTTTCTAAACATATGTCACAAGTGTCTACAATGACTAAATTAAGTACATGTGCAAAGCACCATATATAAATTG
>JANEHU010001831.1:0-29701 GCA_027563435.1 Nasonovia ribisnigri | reverse complement strand
TATAGGTACCTAATAGAGAGAGTTTTTATATCAGTGCTTATATATTTAAAATTATATTACTAGAGAGTTTCCATCAAGCTCGTTTAAAATCTCTGAAAGCGCAAGATACATCTGAGCTTTCTTCGAATGAAGACGACAAAGAAACCAGGAAAAAAAGAAAAAAAGTGTACTATTCATCTGACGCAATATTAGAATCTAGTAATGATCATACATCTGATGTTATATCTCCTCCAACATTAGACAATTTTGAAGGTAAGAGAAAGTATACTACAACTATAAAAATGTATACAATTATATGTTATACCTCCATAGGGTTAGTCATATAGGTATTTCAGTTCTTTATACACAATTTTAGTAGGTGCGTTAGTTGTCGATTAGTTAGTTATAAATTATTATAATCATACGCAAGCTAGTCCTACCTATTTATTACTATTTGTGATATTATTATTATAATTTAAAGTTTTACTAAAAGATGTTTCAGGAACAACAGAAGATAATTTTATATCTAATAATAAGTCATTTGAAGGACACAAAGTGGACAGTGTTAGGCCTGAATCACATATTCCAAAAAAAACAAATACTTCATCAAAAAGCAATCTATTTGATATATCCATTGATTCCAAATCTTATGAAGTATCTGTAAACGATAATTTATTTGATTCAGAAAATAATGCACAGCTACGTACTCCGACATTGATTCCACATAATACAATTACTCCAAATAATTCTGGTGATCGTAGAGATGATGGTAAGATACAAATTGTGTGCCATGATGTTTTTTGTATGATAAAGTAATATTTTGTGTATTATACAGGAAATATAGCTTTTCAAAAATCCATAAATAGAAATATCATTGTTATGAAACACGATTTGAAAAACATTCAAGAAAGTATCGATAATTTATTTGCAGTACAACAACAAATATTGGATAAATTGAATAATATCCAATCTGAAGCATTAAATTTTGATGGTAGTTTTGATAATACTGATGATATGTTACATATCAATAATGACGCTGATTTAGATATTGTGGAAGATAAACTTACCAAGGAACAAACATTCAGAAGCAAAGTGGTGATTAAAGAAAAAATTAAATATCATATATGAGCGACTTATTAAAAATTAAATATGTATAACAGGTTTTAGAATTATCTCGTCTCACTGGTTCAAATATGTCTGAAACTGTGCGGAAAATCATGCAAAAACTATTTACCGACAACTTCTTGGCAAATTATTCTTATATTGGGTTCAAAGGAAAAAAGCAGTTTTCAACTCTTCAAACATGTAGAATTATTTTTGGTAAATAATAGTACAGCATTTATATAGCATCAAAAATAATAGTAATGATACATACAAAAATTATTTTATTTAAAAATAAAAAATGTACAATATAACAGAAAAACTTATCTTCAACTTTGATAATAGGTCAATAATTAACTCTAATTAACATTTAATATTATATTTATAGCTCACATTAACAAAAATGAATTATATTTTATTTTAAGTATAATTGTATAATACATGTATGTATTATATATAATACCAATTTAATTAGGTATTATCATTAGTTATTTATAAAATTAAAATCCATATGACTAAGTATTAAATAAAATATACTCTAATAATTGTATTGTTAGTAACTTAAATGTCAAATTTAAATTTCAAAATATTAAAATTTAATGAATTATTATTACATTTCTAATTGCTCTATTGTTCAGTATTAATTATTTATGCA
This sequence comes from Nasonovia ribisnigri, assembly GCA_027563435.1. Lineage (NCBI taxonomy): Eukaryota > Metazoa > Arthropoda > Insecta > Hemiptera > Aphididae > Nasonovia > Nasonovia ribisnigri. Next base: position 27,966 of record JANEHU010001831.1, on the reverse strand, counting down.
TTGAAATATTTACTATATTATGTAGTTATAACATAATATGTCATATACAATAATAATATATAACAATACTAATAAGTGTTATAACTCATTTATTGTATTAGAATCCATAAGAAAAATGAGACAATATAAAGATGTTAGTGATATTGAAATAGAAAAACCGTTGAAAAATTGGATGGCTCAATCATCAGCTCGCATAAAAAAGACCATGGAGAAAAGTTCTATTAGTGATAAATCTTAAAATCAAATCACTATTTATGATCAAAATTTTTTCTTTTAATAAATGTGTGTTATTATCATTAAGAGGGTAAATTTTCAATTATTTTAAATGTTTTTTCATGTGTACTTAGTATATTTTATTCTTTTTTTTTTGAAAATAACAAAATTAATTTTGTATAATTTATATAATATTGTGATTATTATAATAGGACTTATAAATATTATTAATTATTATTATATTGTATACTTTTAATGTGTGTTATATGCAGTTTTACATAATTAACTATTTAAAAATATTATAATTTAATTTTTATTATCCATATTATTACTTGAATAATATAAAACATTTTCTAACTACTCTTTTTTTCTAATTTAATTGTTATGTATTTATATTTTGTAAATTCTAAAAGTTGGCCATTTTTATTGTATTAATTATGTATCCATACACATACTATAGTATAATATTCAATATTAATTTTCTTTTATGTGTTTATTATTAATACTATATGATTTAAAATATTTTATTATATCGTCTATGTATATACTGTGTGTTAATGCAGTTTAACCTACTTTTATTTATTATATAATTACAAGAATAATATAAATAATTTTCTAAGTATTGCCTTTTTTAAATAATAAGGGTTTTTTATGTATTTTTATTGTGTATCTACTAAATGTTTGCCATTTGTATTATATTGTTTTATAATATCATTTAATTATCATCAAAAATTGTTATGTGGTGTTATGTATTTTCTCACAAATTTATATATTATATTCAATATTTATTCATAATTTTCTTTTATAATATGTTCATGTACAATATTGTAATAAAACAGTGTAAAAACAGCTTTTTGTTTTTGTTGGTTATAAGGTTTGATTATTCCCTATACTTATGTATGATATTTTATTTGTATGTGAATACATTTTTAGCAACATAACTTCTACTAAGTTTTGGTAATATTCTATAAAAATATAATGAAATGGTAACTAAAATATAATGGTAGATAAATCGCTGTATAATACAAATAATTCAAAATAAAACAGAATAAAATATAATCCGCAGCAACCGTAAGGTATAAAAAGGTATAATAATATGCGGCCCTCCTGGCCCAACAAGGTAAAATAAATCTACGGCCCTTTTGGCCCAACAAATACAAAATGTATAAAATTAGCTATTAGAGCTGTATAAAAAGTGAATAAAAACAATAACAATAATAATAATAATAATAATATGATGCCGGGTTGGCACAACAGATAAATAATTATATTATACAGCTAAACTCCACATAGTATTGTATAATAAATTGGCAGTAAGTAATAAAATAAATAACAATAATAAAAACTCACAAATTTGTCGGTGCTCGGCTGGCCAGCTGCTACCTATGCCTATATAATAATAATTGCATACACACAAACAATAAAATATAAAAATTACACGTTAGAATTGTTAGACGATTCGCGTCTACAAATATAAAACGATATAACGTATGCGGCGATTCGCGCCCATAATTTGCAGAATACAATAGTAAAAAAATAAGGCGATTAGTGCCAACAAATATAATAATATCAAGCTATTAAACTGTGGCGATTCGCGCCTTGCTAATAAGTATGTTAAAAAGTATCGTCAATTTAACAACACTAACAATTAAATTTGCGGAGTCCGACAATCTTAACAACGACGTACGGTATGAACGAGACTGACTAATTACGGCGGCCGTGCTAAATAATAGTCGCCAGCCGATCCGGTGGCATGCGATAGCTCTTAATTTGCATAATATTATATAATAATTCACAATACACAAAATATAATTAAACAAAAATAAATATATACAGATAACGACAGGTGAGCGCGAGTGTTTGTGTGTGTGTGTGTGTGTGTGGTTCAATCGGCGACGGTGCGTAACCGGAGCGCGCGTATATACGACATAATACGTACAATTAAATTATGCCGATACTATTTGGCGTCAACATCCTCCCCCCGTTGAAAATCTGATTTTTCAACACTTGAGTCATCATCATGCACTGGAAGGCAACATAGTTTCACTGTTGGTCGACGCATTTCCACTCCACTTGCCGTACGTAGGGTTACAACTCGAATAACCCCATCTTTTCCCGGATGAAGCTGGATGACTCTTCCTAAATTCCATTTTGTTGGGTGGGTGCTTTCTCCTCTTATTATCACTACGTCATTTATCTGCATTGGTCTCGTCCTGCATAACCACTTACCACGCACTTGACACTGTGGCAGGTACTCACTCTCCCATCGTTTCCAGAATGTTTGCATCAGATATTGTACTCTTTTCCAACGCAGTATACCGTTTGGTTCGGATTCTGTCATATCATTTTCAGGTGGTAGGAACATGGGTCCACCAATCAAAAAGTGTGCTGGTGTTAGCGCTTCTAAATCAGACGGATTGCTACTCAGAGGTGTCATTGGTCTTGAGTTTACACAGGCCTCTATCTGGCATAATAGCGTGCAGAGTTCTCCTAAAGTGAGCCGTGTGTCCTTCATTATTCTCGTGAGATGAAACTTCGTACTTTTCACAGCATTCTCCCAAAGCCCTCCAAAATGAGGGGCTGATGGAGGGTTGAATCTCCATTCAATTCCTTCTCCTTCAATTCGCTTATCAATTTTTTCAATGTATGCAGTGAGCTCTTTTTGCGCTCCAACGAAATTGGTACCATTATCGCTATAAATTCTCTTACATTTTCCACGTCTTGACATAAATCGTCGTAAGCAAGCTACGAATGCAGCACTTGTTAGGTCTTCCACAGCCTCTAAGTGAACTGCCCTAGTCGAAAAGCACACAAAAACGGCAATCCAGGCCTTGATGCCGGTTACTCGACGGATTCCACTTCTGATAACAATCGGACCAGCGAAATCTACCCCGGCGATAGCGAAAGGCCGAGAGCATTGTACTCGATCCCTTGGTAGTGGGGCCATCAGTGGTAACAAAAACTTAGGTCTTGCCTTTATACACTGAACACAACGTGATGTTACTGAACGTGCCATTATTCGCCCTCTCAGCGGCCAATACATTCTTCTTATTTCGGCCAGCAAGGCCTGTGGTCCACAGTGTAGTAATGCTCGGTGCCGATCTTCAAATATTAAACGCGTTATTTTGTGGCTCGCTGGTAGTACTAATGGATGTTTTTGCTGTTCAGATATGTTAGAATACTCTAGTCGTCCTCCGACATGGATAAGACCGTCCTTTATGAATGGGTGCAAATTCTTGATTTTGATTCTTCGAAGCAGCTCCTTCTTAGATTCTAATGATTTTAGCTCCTCGTGAAACGACTCTCTCTGAACCCATTTGATCACAGCGACTTTAGCGCTTCTAAACTCGGAGACTAATAAATGCTTTGGATATTCAATAGTTTTTTTTGGCTTCATGTGGCTTATGAATCGTAAGAGCCATGCTACTGAGAGTACTAGTTTGTGCCAGTTCGAGAAAGCATCGAAGAGTTTAGTTAATGGTAGAGAAATCACTAATGCAAGTTTTACCGTACGCTGTTCCGGAATCTCTTCATCTTTGATTAATTGTACTTCTGAAGCAATCCATTGGCTTTTTTGATCTGACATCCATCTTGGCCCATGCCACCAGAGATCTGCTACCAAAAGCTCCTTGGCAGTTATGCCACGGGAAATAACATCAGCAGGGTTGTCAGCTGTACGTACATGGTGCCACTGGTTTGCATCAGTTAATTCCAAAATTTGAGATATTCGATTTAGAACGTAAGATTTTAATCTGGTTTTCTGACTGTTTATCCAACTCAAGACTACGATCGAATCAGTCCATAATTGACAACTTCCCAACTGAAAGCCCCATGACTCTGACACCTTGTTGACTAATTCGGCAAGTAATAGCGCACCATTCAGCTCTAAGCGTGGAATGGTAGTTCCTTTCAAAGGTGCTACACGGGTTTTCGAACATAAGAGTCTCGAACTCCATATTCCGTTGGCATCTATCGAACGCACATAGATGCATGCGCCGTACGCCTCCTCCGAGGCGTCGCAGAAACCATGGACTTCAATGTCCCTCGACAGACTTGGAATCGCTTTCCTTGGAATTTCTAGTACCTTCAACTGCCCTAAACTTTGGTAGAAGGCGCTCCATTTTGTTTGCATGGCTATTGGTAACGGTTTATCCCAATCCATCTTCTCTGCCCACATCTGTTGCAAAAAAATCTTTCCTTTTATCAGCACGGGTGCCAAAAACCCAAGAGGATCAAAAATCTTATTGAGATCTGACAATATCACTCGCTTAGTTAAACATTTCGGTTGTAAAGTGGGAGATATAGTAAAAAAGAATTGATCTAAAAGTGGCTTCCATTCCAGACCTAACGATTTCACTATTTCTCCATCTCCTATCTCAAGTGTAAACAATGTATCACCTTCACGTTTATCCATTTGTTCAATTATAGCTTGGGAGTTGGAACACCACTTTCTCAATGGCATTTTTGCAGAATCAAGGATAGAATTTACTTCTTTCTGAATTCTACAACAGTCCTCCACACTGTCTGCGCCTGTCATTAAATCGTCCATATAAAAGTCACGAAGAATAGACTTTGACGCTTCGGGGTATTGTTCCTTCACTTCTTCTGCCAAAGCAACTAAGCATTGTGTAGCCAAAAACGACGCTGGTGTCGTTCCATAAGTCACAGTCGTCAATTGATAAGTACGTAACTTCTCTTTTGGATTTTGTCTCCACAGAATCCGTTGCAGGTTCCAATCATCCTCTGAAACGCGTACTTGACGAAACATTTTTTCGACGTCGGATGCTACGACGTATTGGTGTTTTCTAAAACGGGTAAGTATTCCGAATACGTCCTCTTGCACGGTAGGACCACATTTCAACACATTGTTGAGCGATAGCCCTGACGAGCTTGTGGCTGACGCATCAAACACAACTCGGAGCTTGGTTGTCAGACTTGAGCTTTTAAGAACCGCATGATGTGGTAGGTAAAATGATGGTTTTGGTATCACTAGTTCATCAACGACTTCTACCATATGTCCCATTTCAATATATTCATCGATGAACCTTGTGTATTCCGTTTTAAACTTCTCATCGTGCTGTAATTTGCGTTCCACACTGAGGAATCGGGATGTCGCCATAGCCAAAGTAGAACCCAAATCATTCACCGTGTCTTTCCTTGGCAGACGTACTACGAACCGTCCCTCTTCATCTCTGTATGTAGTTTGGTTGAAATGTTCAACTGTTTCTGCCTCTTCCAAACATCTCTGATTTGCTTTCGATAGCCTTCCGAAACTGGAAGTCTCACCAGCCATAATTGCTCTCCAATCTTCCTCTAAAGATTCGCCAACTGAATGGATTCCAACTAAGGTCACTACGCCTATTTCACCGGTCACTATCCACCCAAAATTGCTGCAGTTCAAAACTACATTCTTGACGTTTAATGGTATCCGAGGTACGGTAGTTGAAAACACATCAAAAAATACTCCGCCACCTATTAATAAATCAACTGTCCCTGGACTTTGAAATGTAGGATCTGCTAGCTGTGACATTAAATCATCTGGAATTTGCCAACCCTCCTTTGGCGTTTCACATGATGGTAAATTATTTACAATTGTTGGCAACACGTAACATACCAATTTAACACAGTAGCCACTCAGCCTTGATTGAACTGAGACTTCAACATAGGATACAGCTCTCACTTGGCTAGCCCCAATACCGCCGACTGGTAGATTAGATTTTTTACATTCTAGTTGCAGTGACTTGGCGAGGTTCCCTGATATAAAATTCACCTGTGAGCCACTTTCAAGTAGAGCTCTACACTTACGCTGATTGCTTCGCCTATCAGTAACAAGGACCACTGCAGTTGCTAAAAATGTGTAGTTTTGTTCTAACCCACTAAACGCGGATGCAGCTGCCGAAACGTTCGACGTCTCTGTTGTAGTCCGTTCCCTTTCAGTGATTTGTTCAGTCTCTACAACTTTGTCAAAGTGCAAGAGTGTGTTGTGCCTTCGTCTGCATATACGACAACCATAAAGAGATTTACATACAGTTGCCATGTGTGTTGGAGCAAAACAGTTAAAGCATAATCTTGAGTCTCGAACCACTGTGACACGATCTCCTATTGATAGATTTTTAAACTTACTACATGCATATAGCTTATGTGGTTCAGAGCAACAGCTGCATTTTGTATTATTGGGGATTGATGCTATGAGTCCTTTTCTTGTAGCTGTATGATTAGACGTCTTCTTCGTAATTGCGCTATTCGTCGGATATCTTGCTTCTTCTCCCTTTTCATTAGCATCTAATGTTTCGGAGCTCTCAAATGCAATACAACGACTAGCAATGAATTCTTCAATCTCGATATATGTTGGTAGATCTGTGTTAGTTCGACGCAACTGCCATTCATGACTTGTAGTCTGGTCTAATTTCCTCAGAATAATTGTTACGAGCCATGCGTCCCAGTGTTCAATCGGTTGGAACAACGACTCAAGCGCGGCGATATGAGTTGAAACACATGAATGCAGCTTCTGCAATTCGTTCGCCGAAGCGACCTCTACTCGAGGTGCGTCGAGAATGGCACGAATATGCGACTGAATCACCAAGCTTTTATTGTCTTATCTCTGCTGTAGCTTCCTTATAGCTACTTCATAGTTGACTTCCGTGATCGGTATCCCTTTGATAATGTCCGATGCTGGACCACCTAGTGCCAATCGGAGGTAAGAGAATTTCTGAGCTAACGAGTAATGCTCATTATTATGAACCATTGCCTTATAAAGGTCGAAAAAGGAATTCCACTCCTGTATATTACCGTCAAATTTCGGTATTTCAATAGGAGGAAGCCGCGCTTGTTGAGAATGCGAAGCACTAGCATTTAATGAATTGTTATTCAACGACGAGTTATGCGACTTCTCCTGGTTAATCATCTCTTGCATCTCCGAGCGCACAGCATAATAATCATTTTCAAAGGCTTCTCTAGCCTGCTCAGTCTCCTCAAAATTGTCAACATCAAGAAGTTCGATTTGACATTGTATCTCATCGAATTTCCTGCTGATCTGCGGCAGTTCCTCCTGCCTGAACTCCACTAACGTAATAGCTTGTTCTCTCGGATTAAATGCATTCACGAAGTTTCGAGCTCGTGTTAACGAAGCCTTTATAACACCTCTTTTTCTCTTTAGGTCACATAAGACCTTTTGATCGCTCTCGTCTAAACCCATATTCAACTGCAATGTGAACTAATAATAGATCACGTCGAGGTCACCAAAATGTACGGACCGGGAGCGTACGGTAATAATACGCGCGCCCGGTTACCTAACTACTTCGTGCGCGCACTCACACACCAACCGACCTGTGTATGTGTGTATACGTGTTGTAGCTATTCAATAGAAGTGGACGGGATTGCCGAGCAAGCCTATTGAATGCTAGTGTGTGGTGGGTGTGTAAATGTGTGTATATGTGTGTGTGTGTACTTAAAAACTAATGACGTAAAGGTAACTCTAAAGAAATGGTAACTAAAATATAATGGTAGATAAATCGCTGTATAATACAAATAATTCAAAATAAAACAGAATAAAATATAATCCGCAGCAACCGTAAGGTATAAAAAGGTATAATAATATGCGGCCCTCCTGGCCCAACAAGGTAAAATAAATCTACGGCCCTTTTGGCCCAACAAATACAAAATGTATAAAATTAGCTATTAGAGCTGTATAAGAAGTGAATAAAAACAATAACAATAATAATAATAATAATAATATGATGCCGGGTTGGCACAACAGATAAATAATTATATTATACAGCTAAACTCCACATAGTATTGTATAATAAATTGGCAGTAAGTAATAAAATAAATAACAATAATAAAAACTCACAAATTTGTCGGTGCTCGGCTGGCCAGCTGCTACCTATGCCTATATAATAATAATTGCATACACACAAACAATAAAATATAAAAATTACACGTTAGAATTGTTAGACGATTCGCGTCTACAAATATAAAACGATATAACGTATGCGGCGATTCGCGCCCATAATTTGGAGAATACAATAGTAAAAAAATAAGGCGATTAGTGCCAACAAATATAATAATATCAAGCTATTAAACTGTGGCGATTCGCGCCTTGCTAATAAGTATGTTAAAAAGTATCGTCAATTTAACAACACTAACAATTAAATTTGCGGAGTCCGACAATCTTAACAACGACGTACGGTATGAACGAGACTGACTAATTACGGCGGCCGTGCTAAATAATAGTCGCCAGCCGATCCGGTGGCATGCGATAGCTCTTAATTTGCATAATATTATATAATAATTCACAATACACAAAATATAATTAAACAAAAATAAATATATACAGATAACGACAGGTGAGCGCGAGTGTTTGTGTGTGTGTGTGTGTGTGTGGTTCAATCGGCGACGGCTCGTAACCGGAGCGCGCGTATATACGACATAATACGTACAATTAAATTATGCCGATACTATTTGGCGTCAACAATACTGGTATGAAAACACCAGTTCAATTAGCAAACGGTAAATTGCACACAATAAAAAATATTAATTTACAATTTCCATAATATTATATTACTATGTATCTGCATCCAGGTACTTCTAGAAGTTTTACCTAAATAATATATGACATAAATACAATTTTTAAAAATAACTTTGAATTAATAAAAACAATGTAATGTACATTCAACTCATGCAAAACTGAATTCAAAAGTATAAGCAATAGATAATTTAGATAATTGAACTAATTAGCAAACGGTAAATTACACACAATAATTTGTCAAAATTCGAACTTTAAATGCTTATAAAAAAATGTGTGCCTATGTATTTTTAATATTATTCAATTGCTATTGTAACAATATATCAGGAGCCTCGTATTAAATTTTCATTATTTTTTGCCCAACAAATAAAAATTAATTGGTATTTATACAAAAAAAAACTAAAAAAATTGAAAATTGAAATGGTCCCTAGAAAGCTCAACAACAGTCAAAATATATTCAAAATTAAACGGTGTATAGAAAATGCTAATATACCCATTCAGTGAAAATTTCATGCATCTAAAGTCATTAGTTTTTGAATTGCAACAAAATAAGAAAATCACTACATGAGAAATCGAGATAATATCTAATCTTGTAAAAATTTGAAATTAAAATGCTCATAAAAATTTGTATTGACTTGCTTATAAACATTTTTTTATTGATAAAATTAGGCAAACTTATGAGGAATCTTGTATTACATTTGGAAACCTTAGATTTAAAAAGCAAAAATTTTATGAATATCAAACTCGAAATAAATTACATATTTTCGTAATTTTTACGTATTTTGTCAAAACTTGAACTTTGGTTACCTATAAAAAAAAATTGTGACCACGGACTTTTAATATTTTTCATCTGCTTTTGAAACTATATATTAGAAGCCTACTATTAAATTTTTAAGATTTTTTAGCAAACAAATAACATTTTGTTGACATCTATAAAAAAAAAACTGAAAATGAGTTACTTCAAAAACCAAAATCGATTTTTTCGAAAATCAGTTTTACGTAAAAATTCCGTTTTTAAACAATTTATTAAGAATTTTAACGTCCCTCTATACTGTGAAATTATGAAAATGTATAATATGAGATTAAATTATTCCTAATTAGTATAACTTTAATTTTTTTTCTTGATTTGAACCTGCAGTTGAACAAATCTACCGCTGTTCTACATGCGGTAGGTACTTTGATACGAAAGAGATGTGGCGTGGACTCGAGTCTCTTCATATGCGTATCGGATACTACAATCCGAACAAGTTCCTTCATCAAATAAACAAAAATGACTTTGTTGAGAACTGAAGAATTTTTTTTTATTGTCAGCTATAGCTTTTTTTGATACTGTTTTTTTATTCATTTTTATGATTTTACTGCGTAAATAAATAACAGCCATTGTTTACTTATATATTTAACATTTTTCTTTTTTACATAACTTTTTGCATATCTTATTGTACTTATGTTATAGTTGCAATCTATGAACAATACATTGTTTTTTTTCCCCTGGTATGTTATACAGTTATATCGTGTATAATATCTAACCTACATAATTATACTAGCAGACAATGTAAAAACGTTTTTATACATGTATCAAATTTTATATAATACTGTTGTATTTTAGTATGATTTAATAATAACTTTTTGAATTATACCGTATTATACACATTTTATACGTTATAAAATACTGTATTAAAAGATATGCAAATTTTAAATTACCTACATATAAAATTCATACTCGATTTCCATAGATAATTATTGTCCATTTCTTAGCCTGCTCGGCTCAGATAATACAACAGTATAATATTATAATTTTTAATGAATTAATACAATATATTATGCATGGCCCTTTTGGCACAACAGAATAATAATAATAATAATGTGTTACTATTCGAGCTGTAGTTCGTAAGTAGGTATAAATATGGTCTACCGGCACCACGGTATATATATACTATATAATAATATAATTTAAAACTCGCAGGTTGTGGAGCGCAGACTGGCCAGCCGGTCCTGTCCTATAATAATAATGTAAAACACAACAACAGTAGAACAGTACATCGGTACGACCACGGTAACTTTCGAACGTGATTTATAAATAACAATTTAAAAACACTGGCGACATGCGTCTGGTAATAAATAATATATGTGGCGATTCGCGACGTGCAATAGCAATAATAATTAAATGTGATAAAATAATACATTCGCGCCATGCAATTGACAATGTAGTTGAGTATAAATAAGGTATAAGGGTGTTGTTTTCGTCATCAAATACGACTAGCGATGTGAATTTTCACGACAATTTAGGTTGTAAGGCGAATTTTTATAACAATTTTCAAAAAGTTGAAAATGTCATAATTTTTCATATAAATTTCTTATTTAATAAATCCCTTTGGTATTTTACGGCTATAGCGTGAATTTAGACTATAAACAAAATATACTAGCGGCAAATGTATAAACATTATTCACTAAATCTGAGGTGTTTCGACTGTCATTAAACTAGTTATGTTTAAAAGTTGATTAGAAAATTATCCAATTAAATAGTTACACCTTTGTGTATAATATCAATCGCAAGTTAAAGCAATCGAAAATAGCCAATTAATATAGACTTGTTTCCTAACGGGCGTAAGGACTCGCAAAGATATGTGGCGGTTCGCGCCTACTATAAAATAATAATTTTAATCCACATATAATATACCCATAATCCATTTGGAGGATAAAATATATATTGAGTAGGTACTTGTAAAAGTGGTCCGGAATTATCGCATTCCGCCAGAATGCGCGTCGGATCGTAATGATATTACATGTACAGCATAGGGAATTTATTGGTTCAACCTAGCTGTGATATGAATTAGATTAAATTTACGATTTACGGGATTTGACGACTTCGTAAGTACCTACTCAATATATATTTTATCCTCCAAATGTATTATGGGTATATTATATGTGGATTGTGGACATTAATTGAACTTTTGAGGCTTTAGCTTATTATGCAGTCGCCAGACATAAAATCGTAATTAGTAGGCAGTGTCAGCAATGAACAAATAAAATAAATATATTAAAGTATTTGGTGACAGTGATAAGTGAATTGTAATAAAACGCATGAATTGATATTATAATTTATATTACCTATATAATTATATAATATTATGTATAAAAAATTCGAATGTACTTTTTAAAACAATTATATCTCTTTATCTAGAAGTCGTATACCTATTACTGGAAACACATGTATTCGATCGAGAACAATTTGATCTTAAAAAAACGGTCTATAGTAATTATTCATAAGTTACACCATTTAGATTATAATATTAAAAAACCAATAAATTCCCTATGCTGTACATGTAATATCATTACGATCCGACGCGCATTCTGGCGGAATGCGATAATTGCGGACGATGTTTTTTCACTTCGCGTGTTGAACAGTATTTGGGAACATTTCACTATCTTAGACCAATCAAAGTATATTGCTAAATGTGATACATGTCGAAAAAAATACTCGTATAAGTCAACTATATATAATCTTAAAAAACATTTATCCACGTGTCATGGAATCGAACTGCCGATAAATTCTTCAATAGTAAGTATCAAATAAAATAAAACATTTTTTTAATTAGTCACTGAATAAATTTAATTACTATATTTAAAATTTCAACTTTAAGCAAATAGTTTATCATGAATAGTTATTAAAATTATAGTTTAATTCATTGATTAATTTTATAAGTGTGGAATTTTTTTAATACCAATATTACACATATTTACATTTATTTAAAATATATTCTAATTAATGAACAACTTTTTATGAAATTAAATTAAAAACTGATCAAGATACAAATTTTATAGATACTCTAGCAACTTTAAATTTTTAAATTTGATTATTTATATTTTATCAAATTTTTAATTTATTTATTCTAGAATCATAATGAAAGTGAACAAATTGATGATCCCTCACCAGCTGCATCATGTTCTTCCGTAATATTACCATCAATACCAACAGCATCTACTTCTATGACCGATGTATCTGACCAAATCCCTATATCATCTTCATCAAATGCTTTCCCCTTGATCAAAGCTTCAAATTCTTCTGTGCGCAAACGTAAACAAACATCTGTTTCAAATTATTATTTGCCTAAAAAAATATCAGTAGATGCTAAAAAAAAACTAGATCAAATTCTTTTAAAACTTTTCGTAAAAGATTTTCAGCCTTTTAAAGTTGTTGAAGATTCGGGTTTTAAAGAATTTGTTAAGGCATTGAATCCCAGTTATGAACTGCCAAACCGTAATACTATATCAAAAGTTCATCTTCCGGCCATGTATGAAAGATGTTTAGGAGAAATGAAAGAGTTGGTGTCTACCGTTAAAAGTGCCTGTTTGACCACTGACTGCTGGACATCCAGGAACAATGAAAGTTTTATGGCAATCACTATTCATTTCATTGACTCCGAGTATGTATTAAAGTCTATACTTTTAGAGTGCTGTTCTTTTGACTTAAATCATACTTCAATTAATTTGAGCCAAGGAATTAAACAAGTATTGGTTTCTTGGAATTTAAAAGACAAAATTACATTTGCTGTCTCCGATAATGCTTCCAATATTAAAAATGCCCTCAATTTATTATCTTTTAAAAATATGGGATGCTTTGCTCATACATTGAACTTAATAGTACAGTCATCACTTGTTCTTGAGAATGACCTAATAGACAGAGTTAAAAACATAGTATCACATTTTAGGAAAAGCACTGTAGCCAATAATGCATTTAAAACTTACCAAGTTAATAACGGAATAAAAGAGCCAAAGAAGCTTATACAAGATGTACAAACTCGTTGGAATTCCACCTACTATATGTTCAATAGATTTGTTGAAATGGAAACATCAATTAGAGGTACATTAGGTTTATTAGATAATGCTCCAGATACTTTGAGACCAGAAGATTGGATCATTTTACAAGATTTAATTAAAATATTAAAACCTTTCGAAGAGGCTACTAAAGCAATAAGTGGACAAAAATATATGACAGCGTCGCTTGTAATTGTTATAGTCCAGGGGCTGTACAAAGTGTGTAATAATTTATTAAAAATGAATTTGTCCCCAAGAGCATTACTTGTAGCTAAAAAGTTATTAGGTAATATGGATGCAAGGGAGGGATTTAAAAACTGTGAAAAAAGTATGACTCTTTCTAAGTGTACATTCTTAGATCCCCGATTTAAACACTTACCTTTCATGAATATAGACCAAATAAAAAATGAAATAATTGAAAATCTAGCACAAATCATTCGAGACAACGAACAACCAAGTCAATCAGATATAAATATACAGCCGACTCGAACAACCAAGTCAATCAGATATAAATATACAGCCGACTCCAATACCCGAATCTGGAGAATTATCAATTTGGAGTGAAATTGATAGTAATGTGGCAAGATTTACACCATTGGGGACTGCTAAGTCAAGAGCGATAGTTGAAGTTTAGCGCTACATGGACGATGCAGTAATATCCAGGAACCAAGATCCGCTTAAATGGTGGAAAGACCAAAGTTATAACTATCCTAACCTAAGTATATTGGCCAAGAATTATTTGTGTCATTTAGGTACATCAGTTCCCTGTGAAAGGATATTTTCAAGTGCAGGTTTAGTACTGAATGATCGCCGCTGTCGTCTAAAAAGTGAGAAAGTAAATATGTTGTTATTTCTTCATTACAATTCATAAAAATTTAAACAATATTGTATATTTATAAAAAAAAAAATTTTATGTTAAAGGTAAAATGTATTTTGTTATAATATAAATGTAGTAAACAGGTGAATTTATTATATTTATTTTAATATTATTATTATGAAATGCTCATTTTATAACAAGTGTTTATAATTTATATTCATAATAACATAGTATAGGTTATATAGTCTGCATTTTATTGTAAATTGAATTTGAATAAGTATCAAATTAGGCCCTATTAAATAAAAGAAAAGTATTATGTGCCTTAAGTATTATTAATGTTATTTAGTAGTACTTTCAAAAGTCATAGGTACCACTAAACTTTAATTATTTGTATAAATTAAATAATATTACCTATGTGATATATATTTTAATAAAAGAAATGTTGATATTTTTATTATCATTACAAACAAATATTACTTTACCTGTTTCCTTTTCATTATTGAAAGGTACCGTATTGCATAATTTTTTCTGTTTTCCTTTATAAAATTAATTTATTCATTGATAATTTTTTAATTGATAAATGCACAGTTAAAAAACGTAGGTAGGTGTACACTGTTAATAACCATTAACTTAGAAACTGTTGTTAATTTATTATAATTTATAATTATAAAATGTATTATTTTATAGTATTAATTATACTATAGGACATCGGTCGGGTATTAACTTTAATAATTGTTATAACGGAGTAACGGACTAGTCACTAGTAACTACTGTAGGTATTTAACATTAATAACTGTTACTGTTGTCTCGTTGTCTCCGATATTAACTTTTATTGAAAACGATAGGTAACCACGAAATAGCCAATAACCATAACATGTTAAAATCGATGTTCC
This sequence comes from Nasonovia ribisnigri, assembly GCA_027563435.1. NCBI lineage: Eukaryota > Metazoa > Arthropoda > Insecta > Hemiptera > Aphididae > Nasonovia > Nasonovia ribisnigri. The sequence goes on along the minus strand of JANEHU010001831.1, from coordinate 12,704 downwards.
TAAAAAAAAAAACGCTCTAAAAATAAAATTATCTGTGCAACAGCATGGCTATATTTTAGATAAAATAAATACAATAAAAGTATAGTTATAATAACATTTCGTTTTTTTGTTTTTTTTTTTTTATTTGCTTATATAACATAATTGGATAGTGCTATTAAAAAAAAAGCACACTGTTGCACAGATAAAGTTCTTCTTTACGTGTTGAGAAAATTTGGTAATTCTACGACAAATATACAAATATGGTGAGAGAAAAGTTGTCCCGCGCAAAACAACCGTTTGCTATGTTGTACATTAGTAAGACGGAGACAACTCATGTGGGTGTGACGTCCTCTTATTATTTGTAATAACATTTTATTGAAATAAAATGTTAATGTTGGTTTACAGATTTTTATTTAACAAATCTTCAAGTTCACTCACAGTTTTATATTTATATTTTTCACTATATTCTTCGTTTTGCACGTGTTTTATAGGTATGTGTGGCTGGTATTCTCCAAGGGTAGGGAGAAAGAGATACAGGAGATTTGCATTTTTTTGTTAAATTAAAAAAAATATTTAAATTTATATTTGCTTTAAAACCATGAGGTTTATACACATTATAATGCAGAATATATTTGTTTTTATTTAAAGTTAAATCAATCGATTTGGATGTATCTTTAGAGTTTATGAAATATTTCGTTTATATCCTAAGTCGGCCGCAGTCCTCCGCAGTCACCGCTCTACTTTCTGGACCACTGTAGTGGCCCCAATCTACAATATAATATATATGAAATTAATTTGAACCCAATGATAAATCATTGCATACAAAAAACGATGCTGAATGATCGGGACCGTCTGACAGCTTGTATTGATTAATTAATTTAATATTGACGGATGGGAGCCTATTATATAGTACAGTAATATTGGTATTTACATTTTACAATTAGAAATAATATATTATAATAATAAACAATATAATATTATAATGTTTTATAAACAATAATATAAAATATACAGAACATATGCGTATAATAACGGATTCATGACTAATTGATTATATTGTGTAGGTAAGAAAAATAATCGATTGAAAACATATAATTATGCCATTTGGTTTATTAAAAGACGTCACATACTCGTAGGTAGTTTTTTGTATCTAATAAATTATTTTTCGATATATTCATATGTGTTTCATATGTTCATATGTTTAAATTATTATACGAAATGTCAAATATATTACATTTAAAAAAAATGTTTAAGTGCTTGTTTTTATAATATGTTTAGTTCCTTTGGGGTATATATAAGCGTATATTTGAATGCTCTTTAGGCCTATAAGTCATTAACCCTACTAATAATGCGCTATTAAAGCAGATGAAACAAATATTGATATAATATTCATAAATTCTATTCTGAAAAAATGATTTGGAAATAATATTTATTGCATTGATATAATAATTATTAAACTGAGGTTATGATAAAGTGCCACTCTTGCTGTGGTAATCTTGTTCAAAACAGCATTTCTTGAAATCCAACCAATATTTTTCGGTACATCCCGTACGATTTACATCCATTGTTCGCTTGTTCACAAACAGCTCTCATCAAAAAAGGTTTAAAAAAAAAAAAATTTCAAATTTCAAATGTCTTTTAACAGCTCAAAATGAATGAAATATTTTGAAAATTGTTTCTAGAATATTAAAGTATAAAATAAATATTGGTGTAAATTTCAAGTATCTACAGTTCTTCGTTTTTGAATTACAAAAAATAAGGTAATCACTAATTATTGTATAAGAAATCTAGTGAATATCCGATATCGTAAAAATTCAACACTTATAAAAATGTAACTTGACATTCCAGATGAATTTTTTTTTTGTTTCATCGTAGACAAACTTATGAGAAATCTTTAGTTAAATTTTTATGAATTTCGAACACAAAATAATCTAAAACATTTTCACGGTTCTGACGAATTTGTCGAAATTTTAAATTCAGCCTCTCGTAAAATATATCGTGTATTTATGTTAATTTTTTTTAAAAAAAATTTTTACTTACAACAACTTACGAGGGACTACATTGTACTACATTTTAAAGTTTTTTGACCATGAAAAAACTTTTTACATCAATGAAATAAAAACTTACAAAACTCGAAAATTTGTAATGCCTATTAACGGCTAGTCAATCGTCGTTTTAATAGTTTCGGTCAGTGTCTAAATATATAATTATATTTTTTTTTTACGAGGAAAACCGTCGGTCGAGCACAGAAAAAGTTGCTCCGTCAATAGCAATAACAATAGTATAAAGCTGGGTTCACACTACACCGTGTCGTGTCGTGTCGTGAAATGTTGCCGTGCTCTGATTGGTCCAACCACGTGGTTAAATCTGGTTTCTACCACTAATTTTACGGTTTTTACTACGAATACCATGATGTTACCACACATACCATGAAGTTGATTTCATCCAACTTTTGAACGTGTGGTTACTGATTTAATAGTGATAATATTATATGATTTCAAATAATAATGAAAAATGATAAACAATTCTTATTTTAATTACTAATTAACATTCATAAGTAGATAATTATATAATATTAATTACTATTTGGTGTATTATTTATTATAACTATATTAAACCCGGCTCTGTTTGTTAACTGTTTGTTTGTAATTTGTTTTAATTTAATTATTTTAACAATGTCATTTATAACAGTAAGTATTTTAAACATGATTATAAATAATATTATAGATATTAATGTAATACCTTTTCACAACTTTTATGGACCAAGCTTAATTTAATATTATATTATATTATATTATTATACAGGGCATAGGCTCTCAAATTTTACCCATGTTGACTGACATATTTTATATTCTTATATAGAGGAATAATGAACATTTAAAATAAAACAATTTTCTGAATTTTATTTCCTTTGAAACATACATTTCCATAACTGTATTTTTTACTGCTCAAAAAAATAAACTAACGCTGAACTTATGATACTTTTTTAATGTTATTATTAGGGCCCGGATTTATATGCATTTGCATGTTTTTTCTGAATAGTCCAAAAAATAGCTAAATAAGCTACAAGTTTGATTTGTAATCAATAGAACCGAAATATAAAGTTTTATTTTACATATTTTGTCCTTTTTTGACATGTACTGCATAATTCTGTATTTTACGATTTTTGTATTGCATATATATACGGTTTTTAAATACATAATATGTAATATTTTGCTTATTTTTATTAAAATAACTTATTTATAGTAGTTATAGTTATAAAAATAATGAAAATAAAAGACTTTTTTTAATTGATTTGTTTGCATATTTTTTATTTCAAGAGTTATATTTCTATAAAATAAGATCATAAATGCATATTTTATAGTGCATATTTCTTGGGTTTTTAGAGCATATAAATCCGGGCCCTAGTTATTATAATGGTATACAAAGATTATTAATTGATTTCATTATATATAAAAAGGGAAGAATGTGTCACCAATGTAAAATATTTGTTGTCAATGGAAAAGAACACATTTGCTCAGAAAGTATGACAGACAAATCTTTAGTTAAAAGCATACAAAAAAAATAGCTCCAAAAAAAAATATATTTGATACCTGTATAGAAGAAGAGTCCATACTAGAAACTTCTATTCAGTCTGGTTGGTTTATTTAAATAACTTATTATTAGGTTTTTACCAACCTACTTAAATAATATTATTATTATTATTTGCTACAGTTGATGAACCTACAACTTCAAGTAGTATAAAAAGAATCACTAAAAATAACGGAATTAATAAATATATTTAATAATTGTTATCTTTAAAAAAAAACCGCGAAGATTACTAACCAATCTTTGATATCAATTGAATGAAGAACTCATTTATGGTATAGAGTGGTATCATGTTTAGAAAAATGGAAAGTTCACGACACGACACGACACGGTGCAGTGTGAACCCAGCTTTACGATGTTTTTTTTAATACCAATGTCATGTAACCGCACCGAGTTACTTTTCTCATCGCCCTCGAAATATTATTATACCGAACGCGGCCACTGCGGCCGTCGGAGCGTACGACACGTTCCGTCTTGGTCCGCGGTGGAGGGGACGTCGACGTTGCACGCCTGTTCTGCTACATATTATTAATTATTATTATAGTCCTGCCGCCGCCGACGACGACCGTAACCAACGTCGATACGTGCACGCGCGCGTGCGCGGGTACCGCACCGGTGGCTGCAGTAACGCGACGTTGTATTGTTGTAACGCGGTGTGTTATGTCATCTACTTAAACCTTCTACAAATTTATTTAACCTCATTAATAGTCATTGGAATCCGCAACTCTGAAAGTGATGGCTACGGAAGGATTATCCTCAGATACTATCTTCAAAGTTATTAATACATTTGGAGAGGTTGGATCAGCACAATTAGTTGGATGTAGTAAGTTGCAACATAAGCATGGATTAACATCAGCTTTAATCAATTTTTTTTTAGTCACGAGGATGCATTTCATTTGCTCTCGTAACAATTCAATTGAAAACACTAAAAAAGGAAAAAACAGACTTCATCGGAAGTCGGCTAAATTAATTTAAATATTTTTATAAATTAATTTTAAAAAATTAAACAGTAAAGTTATGTAATAAGCTGTATTAGATTATTTCACTAACCTACATCAATATCTAAATAATTATTATAGTTACGCAACTTCTTATAAAATAATTTATATAATATATCATTATTTTGGAAATATTTACTGTTATAAGTAGGGCCCGGAAGTTCATGCATTTGCATGTTTTTAATGAGTGCATACAAAAGTTGCTGTATGAGCTACAAATTTGAATCACAACCTGATGAGTTCAAAAATGAAATTTTAGTTTGCATATTTTCGCATATTTTGAGGTTTTTTACATAATATGCATATTTTAAAAAAAATTGCATTTTACTGCATTTTATTGCATTTTACCTTTGATATTTTTTTTTTTCATTAATATTTTATAGAAATTTCGGTCTTTGAGTATAAAAACCTGTTTAAAATTATTCAGGTAATACTTAAATAATTTAATATTATGTAATTACTAGGGCCCGGAAGTCCATGCGATAATTCATGATAGGCGATAGCCGATAAGCCAGTTATACTTCTAGCTAAATAGTATTAAAACGATAAACGGCAATTGTTATATTCTCGAATATCAAGTATTAATAAAATGGTTTAATGACTGTCGTGATTATCGTAATAGCACGATACAAGAATGTATAGTGAGAGTCCAAGCACAAGGTTTAGTCGTGTGCGATCGTCCTATAGTGTTGTTTTTGTTTTACATCGGTTTCCATTAACTTTAAAATAATATTTTTACAGTTTTTTTTATATTTTATTGAAGCATGACATTTATAATAATATATATATATATATATATATTCAACCTAGCTGTGATATGAATTAGATTAAATTTACGATTTACGGGATTTGATGACTTCGTAAGTACCTACTCAATATATATTTTATCCTCCAAATGAATTATGGGTATATTATATGTGGATCGTGGACATTAATTGAGCTTTTGAGGCTTTAGCTTATTATGCAGTCGCCAGACATAAAATCGTAATTAGTAGGCAGTGACAGCAATGAAAAAATAAAATAAATATATTAAAGTATTTGGTGACAGTGATTAGTGAATCGTAATAAAACGCATGAATTGATATTATAATTTATATTACTTATATATTATATAATATTATTATGTATAAAAAATTAGAATGTACTTTTTAAAACAATTATATCTCTTTATCTAGAAATCGTATATTATTGGAAACACATGTATTCGATCGAGAACAATTTGATCTTAAAAAAACGCTCCATAGTAATTATTCATAAGTCTCACACTCTCACCATTTAGAATATAATATTAAAAAACCAATAAATTCCCTATGCTGTACATGTAATATCATTACGATCCGACGCGCATTCTGGCGGAATGCGATAATTGCGGACGATGTTTTTTCACTTCGCCCGGCCGTGTTCGGCGTCCTTTTTCTAATGTTCGTGCACACATCATACGACTTCGATGACTTTTAAGATACTAAATAAAATGAATATACTTTAAATTGAATAAGTTTTTAATTTATTTATTGTTACAACAAACAAAGAGACTATTCTGTTGCTTTTCGTCCTTATTTCCGTTGGATGGAATATGTTATACCTAGAACGTAGCGTGCGCGATTTATGACGATGTTAATATTTATAATATATAATATATATTGTGCTAATCACAGATAACTTTTGAATGAGTAGCAAAACAAGAGCAACGATGTTATGAATCAGATTCTTAAACAGTTGTTCCAACAGCTATATGTACTGTAACAACGTTTTCCTTTATATTAATAATATAATATATGCTTGACATTTTTTTTACTAACAATTAGTTTTAATTTAATTACTATGTAATGTACACCTGAGAGCCACTATTGTTCTAAACATTGTTAAACCCAAATCTATAGAAACTAATTTAAGGCATGTCAATTTTATGACAAAAATATTGTAAACATATCTAATTTTTGGCAACGTTTTTCATTGGATATATAAAAGTTTATAAAACATATATAATTCTTATTCTTATAATGTATAATTTAAATATGTGTGTAATGTATATTATACATTTATACATTATACATATAATTTAATAATTTTTATCGAAAAATAATAATATAAAAACGATACGACCACTTATAAGTAACTTAAATCTAAATAATTAAAATATGACCGTGCAATATCCTGTGAAAACAAAAGAGGGATGTTCCAACAAGGCTATTTTATTCACCGAGAAGAACGGAATAGATGTTCATTGTCGAAAAAAGCTAAGGTGTAACATAACACATTTTCAAAAAAATATTTGAAAATGATCCGGGGGAGCTCGCGGTTTAATATCTACATAAATGTAAAGGGCAGACGATATTTAAAAAAGTGTGAAAATATCTAAGGGAACACTTTGACCAGTTTCGAGAAATAAATTTTGTAACTATAAGTACCCGGGCCGTGTCCCCGGTATACGAGCAAGTAGTCAAAACACTTGTTTTCAAAAAAAAAATTTAGTATGATCCGGGGGAGCTCGCGGTTTGATATCTCCATAAATGTAAAGGGCAGACGATGCTCAAAAAAGTGTGCAAATATCTAAGGGAACACTTTGACCAGTTTCGAGAAATAAATTTTGGAAGTAAGTACTACGCCACCATACACTTAGCCATGTGCGCGGTATACCGAGGAGCGGCGTTAAATAACACATTTTCAAAAAAATATTTGAAAATGATCCGGGTTAGCTCGCGGTTTAATATCTACATAAATGTAAAGGGCAGTCGATGTTCAAAAAAGTGTGCAAATATCTAAGGGAACACTTTGACCAGTTTCGAGAAATAAATATCGGAAGTAAGTACTACGCCACCATACACTTAGCCATGTGCGCGGTATACCGAGGAGCGGCGTTAAATAACACATTTTCAAAAAAATATTTGAAAATTATCCGGGGGAGCTCGCGGTTTGATATCTACATAAATGTAAATGGCAGACCATCTTCAAAAAAGTGTGAAAATATCTAAGGGAACACTTTGACCAGTTTCGAGAAATAAATTTTGTAACTATAAGTACCCGGGCCGTGTCCCAGGTATACGGTCAAGTAGTCAAAACACATGTTTTCATAAAAAAAATTTAGTATGATCCGGGGGAGCTCGCGGTTTGTTATCTACATAAATGTAAAGGGCAGACGATATTAAAAAAAGTGTGAAAATATCTAAGGGAACACTTTGACCAGTTTCGAGAAAAAAAATTTTGTAACTATAAGTAACCGGGCCGTGTCCCAGGTATACGAGCAAGTAGTCAAAACACATATTTTCAAAAAAAAAATTTAGTATGATCAGGGGGAGCTCGCGGTTTGATATCTACATATTTTAAGCTGTAAAAAATTACAAATTATATATGTTACATACTTATTACCTAAAAAACTTCCGATTGAACTCACAATAAAACATTAAAAAAAAATTGTGACATATAGATATCATTTTTGAAATATGAATGAAAATACTCGATGACATTTATAGCAATGTTTATATTCTCTGTACATTACGCTTTTGACTATTTTTATACATTTTATTTGATGTCAGCACCTGCTAATTCTATATTATTTAATATTGGATAATGTATTACCTACCTATTGACCAGACACGCGGTCGCCTTGAGTAAAGTTTCGTGTGCATTGCAGTGTTAAGTATAAATTGTAACTACGTATTATATTAAATATTATTATTTTATTAAAATTTAAAATTTAAAATGACGCCCCTGGCCCAGGCCCTGGGCTATGCGCTTTTTGATTATATTTGAGGTCTTGCGCTTGAAAAAAGTAGTAAAATTAATGTTAAAAACCATATTTTTTTCATATAGCATTTAAAATTGTATCTACGTTTTATGATGTTTAGACGGGCTTTTTATGCTATTTTTTTAGAGGTCAAATCGTTCCTAGTGTGTTATCATTTTATTTATATTTTATATTATAATTTTACAATAGTTAAAGATTACTCTAATGTAAATAGTATATCCGTGGGAAATAGAACTTTGTATTTTGAGCATAATGTTAATAGGTATTTCTAATAATATAATGTTATACACTTATATTTTTGCTTTCAAATATATAATAATGTAAATATGTATAATATAATGAATGATTATGGTTTATTATTGTTAAACGTTATTTTAATGTAAACAGTACATCCGTGGGAATGGTACTTTGTACTTTTGTACATTGTATACATAATTTTAGGGGATATTTTTAATAATATAACTTAATATCAAACAGAAAATAGTGTTGATAATAATTTATTATTTACGTGGGTAATGATAACAAAAACAATAGAAACAAAAATAATTTATTATGTCTACTATAGTAATGAGTGGACCACGGAATTTGTTGCATTTGCCTGTTTTTTGTTGCACTATTAGATTTATTGCTAAAGAATCTTGAAATAATTTTCACGGTAATATGAAAAGTTGGTAAAAGTTTTTATACTGTATATTTTTGCATATTTAACATAACTAGGTATTATTGTATTGTGCTTTTCAAATCCTTAGTTGACATATTATAATGTTATGTTTTTATTCATCAATATTCGGTGAAAATTATAAAATATAAAAATAATTTTTAGTAAAATATTTGTAATTACAAAAATTGTGAGTAAAAAGATAAATAATTGCATCGTGTACTTTTTAAGAGGATAAATGAATGCATATTTTTTTTACCAAGCCCTAGTTGTGAGTATTAGTAACTGTATATAAATGTGTATAAGAATAATTTTGTAAAAGAAAATTTAAAAAATTTAAACTCAAATTGTTATATACATAATATTATTATTCTTACACAAATTACATCTGATTAAATGGAAAATGACATACCTATTAAAAATTAAACATAATTTTAATTATTTACTTAAAAACACTGCATATAGTTTATGTCTCCCCTTTATGCTTTAATTTAATATATTATTCTCTACTGGCATATATCCAGCAATCTTCGAAAAATATATGGTTATAACTTTTTTTCTGATAAACAGCTTTAAAACTAAAGATCAATTTCATCAATAAAAGTCCGTTTAAAATTGAAGAACAATGCACTAAAATTAGAATTATGAAACTTTTTGACTAAAACTCATTATAAATTGAAGACCAAAGTTATAAGATTAAGCGAATTTTTTTTTTGATATTATACAGGCTTTGATTTTATCAATCATGAACTCTTAAGAAATAAATTGAATTATTCTGGAACAAGTTGTATTGCTAGTAACCTAAGTTTTTATAGTTTATAATATACCTCAATGATAGACACCAAATATTACAAATTGATGATAATCTGTATTAGTCGAATATCTCAAAGAACTGTGCTTGGTTGTTTATTTTTTTATATACTTAAATACTTTATATTGATGTAGAAATAATTTGTTTTGCAGATGAAACTACTGCTCCGTGAATATATTGAAAACTTATAAAATATAGCAAATATAACATTCAGCTCAATTAAATCAATTAAATATTGGGAAATGCCACATAACTAAAAAAAAAATCATTTTTTCTACTGATAAAAGTTATACCTACATTTTACTCATTTTAGAAAACTATGGTTTCAGAAATACCTATTATAGTTATTAATGTTAGAATGTTAGAATCACTAAGATAATTTTAAATTGTTATTATCAGGACCTAATCCATTGATACAATATAACAAAATAAAACAAAATATTTCCAAACGTCATCAATGATTAATAATAATTTGGTCACTGATTAACACTGATTTAAACATAATATTATAGATTTGAAAACCTAAAATATGATGTATGTACCCAAAATTGAATAAAAAAATAATAGTAGTTAAATATATAAATTGGTGTTTAGATATATTATTAAAAATGTCAAATTTATAACCATGTGGTCAACATTGATGGGATAAAAGCGTCGATAAAATAATTTACATCACACATTTCACAAGAATTTAAAAACTATGTTAGAATGAAATATATGATTTTTCGGTTTTTTTCTGGTTGACGTGGTTTTAAGATAGTTAGGTACCTTGAATAAATCATTCATTACAAAACCACCTAGTTTAATAGTTGATGTAAACATATACACATAGAAATAAATCATCAACTGGATATTTTTTTTCAATGATTTTTCACAATTTATAATATGTTTACAAATACCAGTCTGGTTAGTAAATAAATTGCACCTACTTGGTATAAATTATGTTTAACATTATACATATTATATTATGTACACACTGCACGGTACAACTTGACATTTTACTTTAAAATTTAAATATATATAACATAAATCCTTTTGATAAAAATGATTCCAAATAAATAAAAACAATTTAATACACATTCAACTCGTGCGAAACTGAATTTAAAAATGTAAGTAGCAGTTTATAAGTTCGATATTAAACGCTCGCAAACAAAAAAAGTGACATCGGTATCTGTGGGACATAATTTGCCAGTCTGTACTGTTTGTCGTTTCGTACTAAAATATAATCGTGGTACTGGTGATACAGCGATAAAAATATGTTAATAAAAATAGAAATTTCGATGGAAATATTATTTTAGTAATTTGTACAACGGTCGCCGATTCAGCGATATTCCCGGGCGGCAGTTTCGATCGTAAAATGACGTTATGTCATCGCTGGATGTACGGAAAGGGCCGCGGAGAATAATCCGCGTATTATATAGTCGGGTTATTCTCCGTTACTTTTTGACAACATTAACTTTACTGTGCCGTGCCGCTCTGCCGCCGCGCGCCGTCGTTGTACCCATCGTAGTACCATAGTACGCCGTCATAATTTATTATTAAACATATTTTGATAATAACTATTATAGAAGCTAATTAATCTAATCGTAACACTGTACGTCGTCATGAGCTTTAATTTAATTTAATTTAATCAAAGTAGGTATCCGGAGAATATTTACTCACGAGCCGCTACTCATTAGTAGGTCAGGTATATAATATAAAAATGTTATAACATGGACATATTCAGTCATCAATACAATTAAAAGAACAGTTTATTCCGGAATCGTAAGACGTTGTTGTCGTATCGGGGATTTTATGCCATGTTTACTTATTATGTAAATATAAAGAAAAGTCCTCGTCGATATCATCGTAATATATTATGTGTAAGACTGTAAAAGATTATTCGAGTTCACGACGACTAAACATATTATAATGTTATCACTGGATGGACGGAGAGGGCCATGGAAAATAATCCTCATATTTTATAGGCGGGTAATATTTGTAATATTAAAAGTAATATTTTAATATTTTAATATTATCGTAGTATTCTCCGATACTTTTTGATAATAATAACTTTACTGTGCCGCGCAGCTCTGCCGCCGCGTCGTCGTTGTAGCCACCGTAGTACAATAGTTAATTTTCATAGCATTTTTCTATACTATTGGTATTTGACTATTTGAGATTCCTTAATATTTTTATCCGAGTTTAAAGTATATTATATCGTTTTATTTGTTTATCAGAATAGTGCACAAAATCTAAAGCCTATATCAATAGTAAATTCGATGGAAATATTATTTTAGTAATTTGTACGACGGTCGCCGATTCAGCGATACTCCCGGGCGACAGTTTCGATCGTAAAATTACGTTATGTCGTCCCTGGATTGACGGAGAGGGCCGCGGAGAATAATCCGCGTATTATATAGGCTGGTTATTCTCCGATGCTTTTTGACAATAACAACTTTACTGTGCCGTAGGGCCGGCGCTACCTTTTGCGAGGCCCTGTGCAAAACTTATTTAATTTATTTAACCAATAAGGCAATAACTATAGTTATCTATAGTTTATAGGTGTTATTAAAGGCGAAAAATTATCAAAAATGCTCTTCCAAAATGTTGACCCTAGTTACACCTATTTTATTCATTGGATATAAATAATACATTAGCGAAATAGCGAATATCAATTATCGACTGTTTAATGGTTACTTTTAAACGTATTACATTAATTGTCAATTTACATATTATGTACAAAAAACTTACAAAATATTTATTGAGGTATACAATGGTTATGTAATTTTATCAAAAGTTATTATATTACTATAAATTTAAAAATGTGGTAATTATTTGTTAGATATTATCTATTACATATTTTGATATAATAATAATAAATTTAATCAAAAAAAAAATAATTTATATTGAATATTTAAAATTTTTTCCTTGATTTTTTTAGAC